>JASCZW010008304.1:0-96922 GCA_034211315.2 Aedes japonicus | reverse complement strand
CTTCCATAACCTTAGATTAACTACTTGTGACTAAGAATGGGTTCAAACTTGTATAGAGAATATGCTGCTCACCCGAGAAATACACAGTGTGTGTTTGAGTTGCCTGGATAATTCTCATATTTGGTTCAAATTTCTGTTTCATTTGCTTGATTAGTTCTCTAGTTATGCTGAAATTTGAGTTTCGATTGTATGGGACCCCCCCCCCCACCATTCAGACGGGGGAGAGGTCTCGAACCACCATAGAAACATTTCTCTCCTTAAAAATCCCCACATACCAAATTTGGTTCCATTTGCTTGATTAGTTTTCGAGTTATGCAGAAATTTGTGGTTCATTAGTATAAGACACCCCCCCCCTCCCTCAACCTGAGATAGGATGGGTCTCTGATCCACATTGTTTTGCCTCTATAACCAAAATTGGGTGCATTTGTTTGATTAGTTCTCGAGTTAGGCAGAAATTTCAGTTTCATTTGTATGGGAGCCCATACTTTTAGAAAGGGGAGGGGCCTTGAGTCGCTTTAGAAATATTTATTGCTTTTAAAAACTTTTACATGCCAAATAAGATTCAGACAGATACACAGAAGTTCATTTTTAAATATACATTGATAGATTCGTAACTTTATGTAGCCCAAAAAACTACTGTTACAACTTTATATCTTATGTTCCGAACTCAAGGACAGTTTGGATGACCTAGCTCATTCCTGTGTATCTCATTATGTTTTTTTTACGTTCGAAAATATTCATTGAAGATTGTTGCATACGTAGGGTAACATTGTATAACCCAAAAAGCTATAGTTACTGCTTTAGATCTGAAGTTCTAAACTCAAGGACAGTTAGGATGCCTAGAACATCATAAAGTTACCAAATAATGACTGTGGACCTTCCAAAAGGTTCATTCAATATTTTTGAATACTTATCGTAACCTTATGTAGTCCTAAAAGCTACTGTAGACCTGTAGTTCGGAACTGAAGTACATTTTGGATGGCCTAGAACCTCCCAGAAATATTCAAAAATATTTGACGTTTATCAAGGAGAATTTAATAATACGTGCGTATGCATATGTACCATATTCTAAAACAAAGCTTTACACTATTAATAAGGCATTTATACTCTAATTGTTATGTTTTTGTATTCTCCGTGCGTGGAGTAACGATTATGATGTAGAAGGAGATATTCGCTCATCACCATGAGGCACCAAGAAAGGACAGTAATGGTTTTGCTAGAATGAAAGATATGAACAGAAAGTGTGGAAAGTTCCGTCAGTGTACGGTAGGTTGTAAATAGAGAAGATGTTTGAAAATCAAGCGAAAGGGCATGGGTACAGTAGTACTCGAACCAAGGACGTCACCCACCTCAAAAGGCAAAAAATGACGTTTGAAAAGTGCTCATGTACCACTGGTGGCTTTGTGAACTTGTTCTTAAATCAAGAAGCTTCTTCTTGAACTTGTTCATATTTAATCAAGAAGTTCTAGGTCGTCAATTATGCCTTAGAATCATGTGTTTTATATACACTCAAGTCTTTTTTACACGGTTTTTTTACGACAATTTTGAAACAACGCGTTTTTTTAACGAAGATTTTTGAAATAACACGGTTAAAAAGCCAAAAAAGCCTAAGTGTTTTCTGATGATGTACATACAATGAAAAAGTCAAAAAACGCGAAAGACATTATTGGATACTTGGTGTGTCATGAAGAAGATTAGTTTCCTCGGTGTTCAGTTAACCTACGCCTTCAATGGTGTGCTGTGGAGGGCCTGTTCACATATTATGCAACGTCCGACACCATTGTGAAAAGCAAGATAGCGACTACCGGACTACCGACTACAATATCGGTATTTTTGAAACGGGGACAACGTGTAGAGGCCGAAAATCGATGTCCAACGCCATTTTAGAATCCAAGACTTCCGGTTTATGAAAAATTGTCAAATAGTCTACAAAATAGATGTTCTCTGAAAGAAGACGACGTGAGGCCAGAAATCGATGTCCGACGCCATTTTGGAAACCAAAATGGTGACTTTCGGTTTGTAAATAGCTGTCAAACATTTTACAATATGGGTATTTCGGAAGGGACGACATGTAAAGCTCAAAAATCGATGTCCGACGCCATTTTGGAACTTCCGGTTTATGAAAAAATATCAAATAGTCTACAATATGGATATTCTCGGAACGAAGACGACATGTAGAGGTCGGAAGCGATGACCGACGCCATTTTGGAAACCAAGATGGCGATTTCCATTCAAGATTCAAATACCATTTTATAGGAATCCTGGAGAGTTTGAGCTGTTTAGTGGAATACTCGACTGTTGAGTTTTAAATACGAGACACTGAAGAAGTCTGCACATTGTAGACGAAATACGCGTATCTGTAAAGATAAGCAAAGGTGGTCGGAATTAAATGGAAAAAACAATTTTTTTATCTCGTTTCTAGTATTTAGTAGGGTCTTATGGGACCGTGATATCTTTCAGTGTGCGATAGTTGCGCTCATTTAGGTCCAGTGGATTTTTCGCCACATACCCACCCCCCCCCCCCCCCCACACACACACACACTAATTCACGAATTTAATGTTTAATTATTTTCAGTGTATTTTTCTCAAAAGGACATTACATTTTCTGCAAGTTGGTCTAATGATGGCAATTTTCGAAAAAGAAAATTGGTTTAAATTTTGCATGAACATGAGGTGAGACCTCACACGATTGGAGGCTCGACCCACATCCATCTTCCCTAGTTAAGATTGCTTCGACACCTTGGGGATAATTGAATGTTGTCATCGCCCCAAATCTCCTTCACTCTAACTAATGACTAATGACGAAAATAGGAAAAATTCATTGAAGGCGAATTGTCGATCATAAACATCGCCTTCCATAGCGCCCACCTTTGCAAGCGAGTCCGCTCACTCATTGGCCAGAATCGAACAATGAGATGGGACCCATAGATAAAATAACGCGTAGAAGAAGCAGGTTGCGCTGATATTGCTTTCAAGTCACTATTGGGTCACTATTATTATTATTATTATTAAAGTCAATCATATTTTGAGGTAAACCCACTGTAAACGTGCTATTGACGAATTTCACGCCAACTCATCCAGTGGTTGACAGTACCCTCTCAGAATCTAATGATACTTTGTGGGTGTGTAGACTATGTCATTTCAAGCAAACTTTGCATACTTTGTTTTTTTTCAAAATTTATGTGGACTACCATTTGAAAATGGCTCAAGTTTTTTGATCGATATTTTTTAAACCAACATAACTGAAAAAGGAAAAGTCTTACAAAAAAGTGATGTATTGATGACTTTTAGACAATTGTCCTTACTTTTATGAAAAAAATTGTAAAAATTGTAAAATCAATTCTTACACGCTAAAAAAAAATTGTAAAATTTAAAGGCAATTTTCAAAAAATGGCTATCATAGAGTTGGACTAATTGTTTTAACATAGCAAGATGGGGGGGCGACCCCGGCGTATTGGTTAACATCCATACCTCTCACGCCTAAGTCACGAGTTCGAATCTCACCCCCGGTGAAGTTACGAAAATGCTCAAAAGTGGTGTTTAACTGACTACGACGGGAGACCAGCCCGAGGCTGAAAATCTCAATAATCAAGATAAAATAAAAAATATAGCAAGATGGGCACTCTTAAAAAAAAGTTTTTCCAACAATAAATTTTTCATCTCAACCTAACTCAAAATGCAAGACTTACAAAAAAGTGATATATGGGTGACTTTTTTAAAATTGTCTTAGTTTTTATGAAAAATAGATTTTTACACACTAAAAAAAATATATTAAAATTGACTTTAAATTTGCAAAAATGGCTATCCTGGAGGACGAATTTTTTTTTTAAATAATGGCAATATAACTGTCAAAAAATTTTTTTAGGCACTTTTAAGGATTTTTTTTTTACAACAACTTTTTCATGTCCTATTTTTACCGTGTATCACGCAAACTCGTCTAGTCATGAGCTTCAACACCCCTATAGAATTCAATAAAATGTAGCAGTCATCAATAATTAAATGTTTTGAACATTTGGAAAAAAACCAATAATCATCTAGACTAACATTTGAGAAGGGTCAAAAACATTAACATTCCCTTGACAACACAGTTAAACAGAACCAAAACTGCCTGTTCGGATTGTTCACGCCCAAACGCGAACGACAACAATAGCAGCCACGTGATCAATTTGTGATTCTTCATCATGCATTGGCGTAGGTAGCGGTAGGTAGTGACTCACGTGATCGACACTTTTTCATCGTGCATGCTTTCCATGCGTGCCCACCAACAACCAACAACCAATGAAGATGACGAGAGGCGGTGCTTAGGTGCCGGAAAGCCGGTCTGAACGCAATAGTTTTAGGTATAAAAATGGCACAGCCACACAGAATTTTGTTCAGTTTTATGTCGTTATTCAAAGTGTAAACAACGAAGAGGAATAAAATATTTGGAGAAAGCAATAGTGGCTAGTCTTTCCTTTAACCATCCTTCCATCCGAGGCGTCGTTGTTGCTGTCCACCCGAGAAGGAGCGATCCAGTCCTGCTGGTATATACAGTCTGCCGGCAATCGAGTTGTTGCTTTGACGGACTTGTGGAACCAATCCGCCCTTTTCAGGGCAAGAGAGTTAATTCGCTTTCCACAAGTGCCAGAGAAGAACATTCACCCACCCCGACGGCTACCTGCTTGAGCGACACCATCTCCTTTCCTGACGTGTCAGGACGTGTTCGTTTTTGTCGCAAGCGTGCAGGGAAGCAATTGTGTTCAACCTTTGACGACCGGATCGGCCCCGACATTGGTCCATTCGAACCGGATTCAACACCGACGCGAGCTTGGAGAGGATGCTAAAAGGAAGCTAGCAAATGCAAAGTAAAATTGAACAATAAGTGCAAGTGAGATTTGAACCGAACTAAAGACATTGAAGTGCAAAAGTGCAAAATAGTGATGCCTGTTGACCGCACACCGAAAAAGTCCGCCATGGATCCAGAGCAGTTGCAGTTGCTCATCCATCAGCGTGGACAAATTAAAAGAAAGGTGACAAAGATAGCCAATGGCCTTGAGAAGGCTGAAGACGATCCATCGCTTATCACTGCGACGCTCCTGAAAGTGTACGGTCAAAAGTTGGAGCGCCATTATACGGAGTACACCGAAGCCCATCGTGAAGTAATTGCTGTGATTCCAATGGCACAAATCGAAGAGCAAGACAACAAGCTGGACGAGTTTGATGTTTTGCACACGGAGGCGCTCGACCGGCTGGAGCGCTTGAAGGAGTATTTTTCGAAACCTTCACCGTCGTCCACTGCAAGTGAAAGAGCAGTGGTTATGCAACATCATCCTCTCAACGTGCCAGTACCTTCTTTCGATGGCCAGTTGGAGAACTGGCCCAAGTTTAAGGCCATGTTCGAGGACTTGGTGGTGAAGAGTGGTGATTCTGACGCCGTCAAGCTCCATTATCTTGACAAGGCTTTGGTGAGTGATGCAGCTGGTCTTATCAATGCTAAGATGATTCAAGACAACAACTTCACTCAAGTTTGGAAGCAATTGAGAGACCAGTTCGAAAACCAGCGTGTCATCGTGGACAATCACATCGATGGGCTAATCCAGCTGAAGCCGATGACAAAGGGCAGCTATAGGAACCTACTGGAACTGACGAAATCCTGCGAGCGTCATGTTGCAGCACTTGAGTACCAAGGCCTGGTAGTGGATAAGTTATCCGGCATCATCATCACGAAGCTGCTGACCGCTCGTTTGGACGATCACACGTTGCAGTTAGGAGCGGAAACAGAAACATGGTGAGCTACCTAAGTACGATGATACAATGCTGTTTCTAAAAGGTGAGTGCCAAACTCTTGAACGCTTCCAAAATTCTCGTCACCCTACGGTGCCTAATGAGCCTCAGTCCAAACATTCGAAACCTGTGAATCAGAAAGTTCATACTGTCACGTCCTCTAATACCGATATTCATTGCAAGATTTGCGATGAAAGCCACCGTCATTTTGAGTGTCCTATGTTTTCCAAAATGTCTATCCCAGAACGTATATCGAAGGTGAAACAGTTGAGAATTTGCTTCAACTGCCTCCGACCGGGCCACTGTGCCAAGGATTGTTCTTCCAAGCGAAATTGTTCGACGTGCCACAAGCGGCACCATTCCTCCTCCATGAAGAGTTGTCTGCGAAAAAACCTGAGCCCGAAACACCCCTTGTTACGAAGAATTCGTCTAATGTTACTGCTGAATCTCTTGCACTTTCGAACGTAGTTCCGTCGACCAGTACGAATTCGTCATGTTCCTGTAATCATTCGCAAACAGCGAAAACCGTGATGTTGTTGACTGCTATTGTGAATGTTGAGAGTGCTGATGGTCAACTGATTCCATGCCGAGCTATGCTAGATAGTGGTTCCCAAGTTTGTTTCGTGTCTGAGTTTATCGCCAACCGTTTGATGAATCCCCGCGAGCCGACAAACGTGCCAATTACCGGCATAGGTGGAGCAAGGGTATATGCGAAAGAGAAACTGCGTGTTACGATTCAATCCCGATGTTCCGATTTTTCTATCGACATGGAATGCCTTGTGGTTCCAAAAGTAACCGGTATCATCCCATCCGTTCAAATTGACATTTCTTCTTGGCCGATCCCTGCTGGAGTTCAATTGGCGGACCCTACATTCCACGTGCCGGATAAAATCGACATGCTGATCGGTGCCTCGAAGTTTTTTGCTCTGTTGAAGACTGGGCAGATTCACCTGGGCGATGGTTTTCCCGATTTACATGACACCCATCTGGGTTGGGTTTTTTCCGGAGAAGTCAACGACGATGTCGCTAAACAAGTTTTTGCTCATCCTGCAGCCATAAGTGAGATAATGCGTCGATTCTGGGAAGTTGAGGATCTTTCGCAGTTTACGGAAGAAAACACGGAGGTAGATGAATGCGAGCAGCATTTTCGTTCTACGCACCAGCGGACGTCAACCGGACGATACATGGTTTCACTCCCTTTCCGAAAAGATACAGAATTCCTGGCGAGCAACCGTTCTGCTGCTCTCCGTCGTTTCTTGATGCTTGAGAGACGATTGAAAAAGGATCCCATCTTGAAGCAACTGTATTCCGAGTTTGTTGCTGAATACGAAACATTGGGTCATTGCAAAGAGATCGATGAATCCAATGATAGCAATTCCCAAGGATGCTACTATTTGCCACACCATGCGGTGCTGAGGCCAACCAGTTCAACGACAAAGCTGAGGGTGGTGTTCGATGCCTCCGCAAAGTCCAGACCATCGGATAAGTCACTTAATGAAGTGCTACAAGTGGGAGGTATAGTCCAAAGCGATTTGTTCACTATTCTTCTACGGTTTCGCAAGCATGCCATAGTCTTCACGGCTGATATAGCAAAAATGTATCGGCAGGTTTTGGTTGCTCCTGAACATACCAAATTCCAGCGAATTTTTGGCGATTGGAACCATCTCATCCTCTACGAGTTCTGGAGCTTTTAACCGTAACGTATGGAACAGCTGCAGCACCTTTTCTTGCGACTAGATGCCTTCTTCAGCTGTGCAACGACGAAGGTAGTAAATTTCCTTTGCATCGAATATAATAACAGATGATTGCTACGTCGATGACATCCTTTCCGGGGCGAAAGATTTTGAAGAAGCTGCTATAGCGCAGCGCCAATTACAACAATTACTCCAACTTGGTGGTTTTCCCTATCCACAAGTGGAGCTCAAATTGCCCGGAGTTATTACGCCACATTCCTGAGGAAGAACGAGAAAAATTAGTACAACTAGATCATGCAAGTGAAGTGATTAAGACACTTGGACTCACCTGGAGTCCGCAATTCGACGACTTCATGTTCGTTACGATGATTTCATCTGATCGGCCAGAGACATACACCAAGAGAAAGATATTTTCGGAGATCGGAAAGCTGTTCGATCCAGTGGGTTTAATTTCTCCCGTCGTTGTGGTAGCAAAGATCCTGATGCAGAATTTGTGGACGGCTGGTCTTTCTTGGGACGAAAATCTTGAAGGAGAACTGCTGCTTTCTTGGATGAAGTTTCGCGATGCTCTGCCACAATTATGTGACATAAAGATACCTAGACGTGTTGTTCTTGCCAACACCGTTGCTATGGAGATGCATGGATTCTCGGATGCCTCGATTTCCGCATATGGTGCGGTTTTGTATGTGAGAAATATTTTTGCTGACGGTAGTGCCGATCTGAGACTGTTATGTAGTAAATCAAAGGTCTCTCCACTAGCAGAGTTGAGTATTCCACGGAAGGAGTTGTTGGCAGCCCGACTGCTATCACGACTAGTGTTAAAGGTAGTTGACTCGATGAAAGTACAATTCTCCGACATTGTGCTTTGGTCTGATAGCCAAATTGTACTTGCTTGGCTTCGTAAGCCTTTGAATAATCTCCAGGTATTTGTGAGCAACCGAGTTGCTGACATTATAACGGAAACCAAAGGATATTCCTGGAAGTATGTTCCCACCAAGGAGAACCCCGCGGATGTTGTATCCAGAGGAACGTTACCCAAGTTATTGATCTCCAACGAAATGTGGTGGAAGGGTCCTTCTTTTTCTACGGTCGGCTAGCTACGAAACGGAATCGCCAGATCTGCTGCCAGACGAAGAACTGCCTGAGCTAAAATCGCTAGCTGTTATTTCGGCTGTCGCGTACAATGTTGACAATCTTCCCGTTTTTACTAAGTTTAGCTCTTTTCGCAAGCTGCAAAGAGTAATCGCCTATGTGAGGCGTTTCACTTCAAACTGCAAGATCAAGAATCCGAGTCTACGTAACCTGAATTGTCACCTAACGGTTCCCGAGCTACAACAATCGATGGAAGTCATCATAAAGGTAGTGCAACACGATGTTTTGGGGATGAAATAAGACGCATCGAGAACAATGAGCCGTGTAAGAAGATTGCTTCGCTAAACCCTGTTTACGTGGACGGTTTGTTAAGAGTGGGTGGAAGATTACTCAACTCTCCGATACTGACTAGGGCCAAACACCCGTACATTTTACCAAGGCACCCTATTGTCGATCTTTTAGTAAGAGCATATCATTTGGAGAATCTACACGTTGGACCATCGAGTTTGCTTGTGATAATTCGAGGACGTTTTTGGCTTATGGAAGGAAGATCTGCAGTAAGAAAAATCACAAGAAGTTGCGTAACCTGTTTCCATGCCAAACCAGCAAAGGCCAGTCAACTTATGGGTAACCTGCCATCTTGCCGTGTAACTCCTGCTCATCCGTTCGAAGTGACTGGTGTGGATTATGCAGGCCCAGTGTTTGTCAAACAAGGACGAAGGAAACCTATCATCGAAAAGGCGTACATCGCTGTATTTGTGTGCATGGTGACACGAGCTGTGCACTTGGAGCTAGTTTCGGACATGACAACAGAGGCGTTCATTGCAGCATTGCAAAGGTTCACTAGCAGAAGGGAGTGCCTCGAGAACTACATTCTGATAATGGCTCAAACTTCAGAGGTGCAAAAACGGAGTTGAACGATCTTTACAAATTGTTTCGGTCTCAATCTGCCATCGCTCAAATCGAGGATTTTTGCCTGCCAAAGGAAATCGCTTGGTACTTTATTCCACCTGAGGCACCTAACTTCGGCGGCCTGTGGGAGGCGGCCGTTAAAAGCGCCAAATATCATTTGAAACGCACCTTGAAAGACACAAAATTGGCTTTTGAGGAATACGTGACAGTATTAACACAGGTTGAGGCTATATTGAATTCCCGGCCACTTTATGCTACCTCACCCGATGCCGACGAACCTGAAATACTCACCCCCGGTCATTTTTTGATTGGACGCCCACTTACTGCCATCACTGAGCCAAGTTATCAAGACGTTTCTACGAACCGTCTTAGCCGTTGGCAGTTTTGCAACGACTCCGGGAAAACTTTTTGGAAAAAGTGGAAAAACGATTATTTGCAAACCTTGCAACAACGGACTAAGAACCAAATTAGGAAGCTGAACTTAAGGGAAGGGATGATTGTGCTGCTTGAAGACCAAAACTTGCCACCAATGAGCTGGAAGTTGGGACGCATCGTTCGAATCTATCCGGGATCCGACGAACTGGTTCGTACAGTTGACGTTGAGATAGGTGGGACTGTGTACAAACGACCAGCAACGAGAATCGCAATGCTACCTATCGAGGACAACCTTCATTTGTTGGATCAACATTCCGAGAATTCTTCTCAGCCCGGGGGTGAATGTTCACGCCCAAACGCGAACGACAACAATAGCAGCCACGTGATCAATTTGTGATTCTTCATCATGCATTGGCGTAGGTAGCGGTAGGTAGTGACTCACGTGATCGACACTTTTTCATCGTGCATGCTTTCCATGCGTGCCCACCAACAACCAACAACCAATGAAGATGACGAGAGGCGGTGCTTAGGTGCCGGAAAGCCGGTCTCAACGCAATAGTTTTAGGTATAAAAATGGCACAGCCACACAGAATTTTGTTCAGTTTTATGTCGTTATTCAAAGTGTACACAACGAAGAGGAATAAAAATATTTGGAGAAAGCAATAGTGGCTAGTCTTTCCTTTAACCATCCTTCCATCCGAGGCGTCGTTGTTGCTGTCCACCCGAGAAGGAGCGATCCAGTCCTGCCGTGCCAGAGAAGAACATTCACCCACCCCGACGGCTACCTGCTTGAGCGACACCATCTCCTTTCCTGACGTGTCAGGACGTGTTCGTTTTTGTCGCAAGCGTGCAGGGAAGCAATTGTGTTCAACCTTTGACGACCGGATCGGCCCCGACACGGATGTTTCTATTTTTAGGGCCGATTTAAAAATGCCTTCGTGTATCTTTGAAGAGGGGGAAGGATTGTCATTAATTGTTACAGAATGTGTAAAAGGTATGGGAAAAATTGTGATAGAGGGGGGCTGATAAATATAAAAGAATAGCGGACGGCACTTTGAATCGTCTTTGAATGGATATGACGGTTTTCGCCCCAAATCGTATTCGGAGTTGACAGACATGCACCCTCTCAGATTACAACGAAACTTTCTAGGTGTGTAGACCATCACTAGATAACCCACTATGCATACTTTGTTTCTTCAATTTTTTTCTAGACTGTCTTTTGAAAAGGACTAAACTTTTTTTTATCGAATTATTTATAAATGTGCTTAATAAAATAGTGACTACTCCTACAAAAAAGTGTTGCATAGGTGATTACCACAAAATAAGTCAAGTTATAAGAAAAATATATTGAAAAAAACCAAAATGAGCTCTCCACTGCAAAAAAATCATTTTCAAAAATTCAAACTCGATTTAAAAAAACTCCATTTTTGATTTCGAAGAATTTTTGTCTCAAGATAGGTTATTTTGTTCCCTACCAACCGTTCATACACAAGATAGGCACTTTTGAGGGAACAAAGTTTATCTCACAGAAACTTTTTCAAGTCCCATGGATTTTTTTTCAGTGTATTTTGTTATCAAAAACTAAAGGGACTGTTCATAGACCACGTAGACTCATTTTTGAAAATCTCAGACAAGCCCCCCCCCCCTCGTAGTCTTTTCTCCATACATTTTTTTAAATTTTTGTATGGAGCGTAAACTTTGGTCAAACCCCCTCCCCTCCCCCTAGAAAAGTCTACGTGGTTTATGAATAGCCCCAAACCAGTAAAGGTTATACGACCTGTGTAGTCATCTCAAAATGCAATGAAAATTAATTTGTGATGTGAGACAAAGCGAAGCACGCATATTCACGCAGCAGTACTCAAGAAGTACGACTCAATATACAATATTAGAACACGCATTTCATACCTGCTACTGTATTCGTTGTAATCTGAGAAGGTGCTGCCAACATTTGTTCGAGTTGGCGCGAAAACCGTCATATGCATAAAATCTTATCAAGTTAAAAAAATCTAATTCGATAAAACTTGATGCATATCCATTAAAAGAAAAGTTCGAATTTGATTTTCTAAAATAAGTACAAAGCAATGAACCTGTGTTACAGCTATTGTCTTCACGGCTATAGATCTCCTCGAGTTCTTCTGACATTTTTGGGTACTGTT
Source organism: Aedes japonicus (assembly GCA_034211315.2). Taxonomy (NCBI): domain Eukaryota; kingdom Metazoa; phylum Arthropoda; class Insecta; order Diptera; family Culicidae; genus Aedes; species Aedes japonicus. Next base: position 84,930 of record JASCZW010008304.1, on the reverse strand, counting down.
CAGCTGATATGAAGCAGGAATTCAGTTTTGTAATACATATATTTGACTGTTCAACTGCCCAGTCATATAATTCTCGAGGAGTTTTGATTGTGTTTCCATAATCTTGAGCAATTCCTGGCCATTCGCTTGAGATTACCACCAATAGCATTATATGGACCTTTCCCATGAGACGTTCCAATCCATATATGGACTTGAAATTGCACATGCTGGCCAAGTTCATTTTGTTCTTATAATGGGCCGCTGCTTCATTTGACATGAACATAATTTTTGAGCAAGACATTGAGTTTTGTTTAATGAAATCTATCAATTTTCATATAAACAACTGAACTGCCATTGAGTCATGGTCCATACTTCAGATGTTATGATAAAACTTTTGTTTTCCAATTTATTGTCCATTTTGGAATATAATTTAAAGGTTTGGTAATAAACAGGATCAAATACCTGAAATAATTGTATTATGACCTGATATAATTCAAATACCTGATATAATTGTATTATGATTAATTTAATAATAAGCCCTTTCCAAATAGCAGCCTTAATTTTTAAAACATTCAAAAACCTTTAAAAAATCCAAATTGTCAATATTATTAAATTTTATTGGCTTCTGTGTGGTTTTAGGACCAAATAATAAGACCAGTTGGCGCGATACACGGTAAAAATTGGACATAAAAAATTTGTTTGTCGAAAAACTTTTTTTTCTTAAAAGTGCCCATCTTGCAATGTATGGCGTACTTTTAAACAATTATATTGCCTTTATTAAAAAAAAAATTCCTGCAATGCTAAAAAAGCCATATTTTGTAAAATGATTTTAAATTTTAAAATATTATTTTTACCGTGTAAGAATTGATTCTACAATTTTTACATTTTTTTCATAAATGTAAAGACATTGTTCTAAAAGTCATCCATACATAACTTTTTTTTGTACGTTTGTTCCTTTTTGAGTTACGTTGATTTAAAAAAAATCGATCAAAAACTTAAGCCCTTTACAAATGGTAGTCTAGATAAATTAACAAAGTATGCAAAGTTGCTTGAAAATACATAGTCTTCCCATCCACAAAGTTTCATTGGATTCTGAGAGGGTGCTGCCAATCACGAAGACGAGTTGACGTGAAATTCGTCCATAATAGCTTTCAAAATACGAGTAGAATTGGACTGACTTTGTTGAAATAATGGTGATGTTCCCAACAATGTAATTATCAAAACATGGTTTCAATAAATATGCGCATACAAATAACGTTTCAACCAAATTCAAACAGCATTTCCATCGCCATCACAAACCATTTGTCGTACTAGCACAACACCAGCAACAACAACGAAAACAACAATAACAATGTCACATGTGCAATATCCGAAAGAAGGCCCATGGGAGTGAGGATATAATTTATCAAATTACCTTTGGGTGGCTCGGTTGGGAGCGGCGGAGAGGGTGTTTGTGATAAAAATAGCCAACCGGATCCAAACAAGCCGGAATTCTCCCTTCCCTGTTTATACTCAGCACAAACTACACCTATTTGCGTAAATAATTCAATTTCTCGGCACCCACTTCCTGCCGTTCGGCGAAGGCTATTTATGTTGATCATCAGGTGTGACAATTTGCGGTAAATGTTCCTCGAATCGATACAGAGCGGTTGCCCAAAAAAACGGACTCTTTTGTTTAACGGAATGGGCGATAGGTTTCGGAGGCTGTATCCTCCGAGTCCAATCGAATTACCTGTTTGCTGGTTCGTAAAGTCCCTCATTCGGTTGACATTTCATCGCCCGCAGCTTGCCGCGATCAAGGCGAATGGCGCATAATTTAGCTCGGAAAAAATCGACGTCTAATTGAAACTGATCAAGCGCAATCAAAGTTCACCGCTGCCAGTTAAATTTACACTTCAAGGTTTTCCCCTCAGTAGTGGTAGGTGGCGTTAAAATCCACTGAAGTTGGACCGCATCTGGCAGAATTAAAATTTAATAACTGAAACCATAAAACAAGCAAATACACCAGATAAGCCGAACCGGGCAGCAGCAACAGCAGCAGCGAAACTTTGTCGACTATGGTTGCCTCGATTCAACGTAAAATTTTAATGGTCATGTTTATCGATTTTATGATAATACACACACACACACACACACACACACACATACCCGCCCCGTACACCGACAGTGTTAAAAAAGCATGCCATCCGTCGGCGTCCGTAACCCGGGGCAACAACCCGCCCGCAAGCCCCGCGGCGAGAGGACCTACGTAGGTTGTTGGATGGATCATCGCTTCCTTTGTTGCTGGCACAAACACAGAGTTGCAATAAGTGCACAAAACGTTATGCACTTTCTGTCGTTTTCCGCCCATATGTGACCCCCCGCCCTGCGTCCTCGCGGACATTCTCCGGCCATTTTTATGGCATTATTATGCATGTTGATCTCGCTGCCTGATCCACTCGGAAAAGCGCAAAGCAAGTGTGGGATTTGGTTCTGGTCTGGGCGCTTGTGTCATCGTCGTCGTCGTCGTCGACGTTGTCATTATTATTGTTATTGTTCGCTGCTCCACTACTCCGCCCGGGAACTGGGGGGCATTAATTTTCATTGTGTAATATGGTGATTATATTACAAATAGCGTCCAACGGAGAGATATGGGCGAATTGCCCGACCATCCAGAAAGCGAAACCAATTTGGGTAAATTGACCCGAAAAATGGATCATGCAGTGGGCGGGAAATGGGTTCGGTGGGGTTTTACTTCTTTTTTTTTACGCAACACGCCAAGGGAATTCGCTTGGGGACAACTAAGGCTGTTGCGTCTGTCATTTGTGGATATTATTGGAACTATGATTATTCTCTTTCCCCGGATTTGGATAATTAAAAATCGGAGGAGAAGTCCAAACTTTTACCGAAGGACATCGGGATTGTCAACATCCGTCCGAACAATGGATCGGTCTATTAGCTCTCTTAATTAACGTAATTCAAATTTACTGGGTGGTTTTACCCGGGATTTTATGTCAATGAAACCCATTTATCACAAACTCCCTACCCCAACAAAAGTTGAAAAAATAAATAACAGAATGCAGTTGAATTATGTTCATCCTCACCCCCCCATGGGTCTACTTTCGTTCTTGTGACATTAATTTTGTTAATGTGACTTCGTTACATAAGAGTTGCTTGTTTGGGATTTCGGCTTCATCGGTTGGAATTGATATTTATGTGTGCCTTTTCATTGCGAAAATGCTACTTAACTCGGTTAATACAACTTTCAATCGGGTTTTGAAAGATTAAAATTAAGACATCGCGATGAATGAAGGTAAAATAATAAGAAAGTATGAAAATCCACCATTCATGTACAATAAGTTGTAAAGTTTAATTAAAAATTCGACAGTTTTTGACGTTATTATTTTTCTTAAAAAAATAATCTATATGAATTAAATTCGAGTCTATTATTAGCTGATTATTATTTTTTAAACAAAATAATGCTTGAATTCGTTAAGTCGGCATGACGATTCAAATTCCAAAGCAAGATCAAAATATAAGCTGTCCTTGCCTGGCGACTTGATTTTCTTCGGTTTGCGTCTCGGCTAAGCAAAGTGGTACACTCTCGCTGCACTTTACTCAATTTTTGAGTACAGTTGTATGCTATCTCTTTTTCTCTCACAGAAATGTTGCTCAATTTTCGTAAAAGGGGACCTACTAAAAAATTGAGTTGATCCACTTTTAACGAAAATTGAGTAACATTTCCGTGAGAAAAAGAGATAACTGCTAGTGTACTCAAAATTGATAAAATGCAGCGAAATGTATAGTACTTCAGTGAGTGCAGCAATGGCTCTTGAAAGTCTAAGGGGATGGAACGATCAAAACATGGTCGACTCAAATATGAAGTAGTTTTTCTAATCGTGCATTCAAAAAAACTTGAACACCCCTCATTTTGTAGGTGTATGCGAACGAAATAGACTCTGTTTTGTTTTTGTCATTTTTTATTCAGTTGTCAAAATGGCGTCGAAGCAAGAAGAGCAGCGTATCAAAATTTTGCACGCCCAAAAGCAAAATCCAAATTATTCGCACGCCGCACAGTGATTTCATCCCATACAAAAGGCGGAAAAAAGTCTAAAAATGGATTTTACATAGTTTAACTATGTGTTTCCAAGTAATTTTGGATCGCTGATTTCAAATATGCTATTAAATTTGTCGTCTTAGGCCACACTACCGTGATATGACCACTTTATTGTACCATGGAATGTCCGGAACATCCGAAAAAATGATAAATTAATTTGTCTCGACCTAAAGCAATGTGTTTTTTTTTAAAACCATTTGTACATATAGTGTAAGTAAAACGACGTGGAGAACAATGTATTATTCTGTAAGTGGCCATTGCATGGTCTTCCGGAAGTTCCGGAACATCCGTAAAACTTGATAATTCACCAATTTGATACAAAACGATGAAGTGGATTTTAGAATCTCTGCAACATTTGGTAGGTTAGTCCGTTGTCGAAAAGTATGACTCGGCATTTTCATTTTGTCCTTAGGGTGTACCCATGTTGAGATAGGGTGGCCCAAATTACGGAATTTTAGGACAAATTTATAGTTTTTAAAGAATTATGACTTACCGATTTTAATTTTTTCATGCATGAAAGTATGAAAATATTGAGTTATAGTTTTAAGAATTCGTTTGTATATAAAAATTTAAATCTTATTATTTGAATCGATTCTAGAAAAGGTCCAGTTCTTAGTTATTTTATTGGCGACTTCAAGTTTAATGAAAAATTCAAACTAAGGAAATTCAGATGGTGTAACGTTAAGTCATTTCAATGATTATTATGATATATTCCAATATGTGTGTTCACTCTTTTGACTTTAAAAAAAAAGAAGGGTAGACAGATGGCTTTAAACAGCTCCGAGGCCAGGAGTACCGAGTTATATATACCATTCGACTCATCTAATCAAGATTGTATTTTTTAGGTTTTAATTATCGACTTCTGGAAGATAAACTATAACAAAACTGTACCCGCATGCTCTCTAGGGCGCAGCAAACATGGTGAAATAAATTAAAACGTTTAAAGAGCAATGATACTGCATCCTGGCTCCTTCGAAAGATGCACTGCCACTTCTTTCAAACTGATAAATTTCAATTATTGTTGTAATTTCATAACAATAATTGAAATTTATCAGTTTGTAAGGTGACAGTGCATCTTTCGAAGGAGCCAGATGCATGTCATTTCTCTTTGAGGATCCAGGCATTGCATCAGCAATTGGTTTTCTAAGCAATGTTTTTTCTTTGTAAAAATGTACAGTATGTAAAATAAGTGTATCCACCCCTACTTCAAATTTACAATTTTCCTGTTATCGATTCAAATATTAGTTGATAAAATGACCCTCTCGAAGATCATGGTTGTCACCTTGTCGTAGGTGAGAGGGCTAATCCCATGCAAGAGGCCAGCATGGGAGACTAAGAACATGATCAGCAGTGATAGTATCACACTCTACTTTCTTTAAATTGCCACGTCGTAGTACGTTTATTTGAAGGCACCGAAAGAGGTGTCTTACTGGCGGGCTTAGCCGCAATTCACTCTTATACGAAGCTGCGAACAATCTACAAATTCCTTCAAATAATTTAGGCAAACGACAAAAAGTGCACTTTTTATTTGCTTGACAACTCTTTCATTGCTGTTTACTGTCTAATTGTCATTGAACAGCAAATATGCCTTCACATTTGGTATTCTTAATAATCTTATTGTTCCCATCATTATCGAAAAGGGTGAGTGTTTTGATCATGATTGTGAGCACTATGTCCTGATGTGTCAGGTGCAGATAATGCAAATATATATTACCAAGGCACTGACTCTAACAACATATTATTCAGCTAGGGATCAGACCTTCTCAACTGAACAAAGGTCATTGTAACATAGGACAGATGCTGACAAGGAGTTAAAGGCTGGGGTTTTATAAAAAGAATAAGACGCGGAGGGTCCGCTTAGGGAGACAAGTGGCCTTGAGGACAAAGAACAATTCTTCTCTATATCTTCTCTGTATTGTATGTCAGCTCCAAGAGTCAACTGCAGTCAACTTCACGTGGTGACTATTCTGGAAACATTAAATGTGTTAAAAGAGATCGGCCAAGACCGCCAAGACTAGGAAATTGGTTTCAGACAAATATATCAGACACAATGAAAGGATAGTAAAAACAAAATTCAATAATGTAGAACACATGAAAAGAATAAGGCGAACAAAAATAAATGAATCAGAAGAGGTAAGACGAAATAACGCGAATGACCAAATGACACAAAACAATGGACATGAACATAATGCAAAGAAAGGTGAAGCAAACCTGAGAAATGTAACACCTTTTGAGGCAGTGTCAACAGCGTCTCTGTGGACGACATGATCCTTGCACGGCTGGTGAAATGCTTCAAAGGGAGTTAAGTTATGTCAGTCTAACAAACAAGGAACAATAACTTTTAATTTTTGGTTCGAGAAAACTGCTTCGGAAAACTTTCAAACAAATAACAATCCAACGGACTAGACTACAAAAGACAGAAGGAACTTCGAAACAAATCATTCAAGCTGAAAACGTGATACTGACTAACGAAATCACAAATAGACTATGGAAAAAAAAATAACAAAGAACAACATAACATAACAAAATTCTCAAACGTGACTCCTTCCGAGTCATTTGCAACAGCGTCTTCTTGGACGACATGTTCCGTGTACGGCTGGCAAAATGATTCGAAAGGATCTACGCAACGATATCATCAAAGGCCTGGCGTAGAGGTTTCTACTTTATTCAGAGTCCCGCCAGTTAACCTTACAAAAAAAAAAAATGTCCAGAGAATCGAATGGTGATAGTTTCGTTTAGGGTTGACCTCAGTGAATTGTCTATTCTACCCGAATTTCTCTCATAATTTAATAATCTCATATATATCATGCTGTTCTGAAGATCGGCGCTGGTAACGTTGCTCTCACTTGCACTGTACTAATGTAAAAATGTACTAAGAATCGGTATATGAGGTTTTTCAAGTATGCAGGGAAATCGGGTAAAATGGACAACTTACTGTGGTCAACCCTAAACAAAACCATCATCACTAGATTTTCCAGACAGTTTTACGTAAGTACAGTGCAAGTAAGAGCATTATTACTAGCGTCGATCTTCAAAACGGCATGGTATATGAGGCTATAAAATTATAGGGGGAAATCGGGTAAAATGGACAATTTACTGAGGTCAACCGTAAACAAAACCATCACCATCCGATTCTCCGAATATTTTCATATAATTATTTTGTAAATGAGAGCAATATTACTGGCGCCAATCTTCCGAACCACAGTTTATGCATATGTAGGGAAAAATCTGGTAAAATGGACCACTTCCAGGCATCCGATCAAAGTAAAATTTGTTCCCTACAGTTCTTCAGCTTGTTTTGCAAATTTACAGTGCATTACGGTTCAATACAATTGCACCAAGTTTAGTTTTTGGGTAAAAATTCTAGTTTGCATCCAAAAGGAGGGGAGAAATGGGCAAAATGGGACACTTAATGTGGTCAACCCTAAATGAAACCAACACCATTGGATTCCCCGCATTTTTTCCCATCAGATAAGCTATTTTATTAGGACTTCCACCTTGCGCCGTCTAAATTAATGGGATTTTGGATTCATTTTTGCCCACTGTGCGCCGCCTCGTCAAAATCATTTATTAAAGGGTGTCCACAGTTAAATTTCCTCACTTTCAATAAGCTTTAACATTTCCCCCTTTGGGTTGATTTCAACGATATTTTGGGTGAAATTACCTCAGCGTGTATGCACACAGCAAGTGCGCGAGAGCATTTTGCACACGCACCGAGCAATTGCACAGTGGAAAAAAAGGACATGAATCGCGTAAGAATTCGATAACTCAGCTCCAAGTAGCACAATGTTAGTGAACAATAGCATGTGAAAATTCTTGGGGTATGGAATGGAAGGGGTCCCACTTGCCGCCAAATTCAGTGGACGGAGATATTGGACTTATTGTACCTCAATTCTCCCGTATTTTCAAATAATTCCCAGTAATCTATGCTTCGAGGGGTCTCCGGTAGTCAACAGAAGCCTATTCTTATGTAGATTTTCCCTAGGAATCGAATGGAGGTGCTTGCAGCCACCGCACGGGTCGGGTAACGGAGATATTGCTGATTTGACCCCACTTCCCCATATTTTCGTAATATTGCCCATTTATCCAAACGCTTTTCAAATGTCTTTGGAATAAAACAAGTTAACTGTTGATTTGGCAGGGGATTTGTTCGTGTGGTAAACGGAGCAAGCCTTTCCGGACAACTTCAACTGTAAATGATCAAGTACAATGAATGCCTGAAAAAATGACTTTTGCCGTTTCTCAAAACACACAACGTTCCTACAATTTTTTGGTCGGACCTAGCCTCTTGTCACTACTCCAAGGATGTTCTGGAGTGGTACGAGACGAACGGTGTGAATTTCGTGCCGAAGGATCTTAATCCCCCAAACTCTCCAGAGTTGCGGCCAATTGAAAAATATTGGGCTATAATGAAGGACGAACTTCGTAAGCATCCTAAAGTTGTAACTACAGAATAGGAAATTTCAAGCGTTGTACAAAATCTTTTGCGTGGTATTAAGAAGAAAGTTCGGGCTTTTGGATTTGATAAAGAAAAACAGTGAAACAAAAATACCTAAACCAAGATTATACTTTGTATTTTATTCCCTGAATATTGTATGACAATCGGTTGAGAGACTTGTTTTTGAGGACGAGTCTAAAGTGATGCAATTTAACTGTGGACACCCTTTAACTTGTTCGAACAAGTTTGGACAAGTTGTAAAGCTTTTTTTTTAAAGGCTATGTCTATTTAGAATCCGGAATAAAAAAATCATCTGTACCTCGGTGACGGATTGACGTCCAAATAAATTTAATACAATAAAACAAAAGTAGCTCCCTAAACTTTAAGTAAACAATATCAATACAAATTATTTCTCTTCGTTTCTATTGAAATTTCGTACTTTCTTCTTTATTCCTCCCATCAAACTCTGCACCCCACCGAAGTGAACTTCCTTGGCACATTTGTTCCACATTTTTGTCATCTGAGTCGCGTCCCGAGCCGTTTTTCCACTTTTCTAAAGCTTCCGCTTAATTATTGCCCAAAATTTCTCGATGGGCTGGAACTGCGGGTAGTTGGGTGGATTTTGGTTTTTATCGATGAAATCTACGTTATTATCGCGGTACCACTGGATGACTTTCCGGCTGTAAAACTTCACGGGACCTTTATGGGCTTTTATATAATCCAACGTGGGTGTGCAATTTCTTTTCTCTCCTCTCGACTTCCATCTGGGATAACTTTTGACTCACTGCACGAAACAAGTAAGTTCTCGGGGACCCAAATTCCGTTCAAAATCCCGTGAACTGTTAATCAGCATATATTTTGTTATAGGTTCGAGCTATCCCTGAGTTCTGTTGATAATGAGTGATACGAGAAGACTTCCAACTAGCGAGAAAGGAGGGCGAACCACCAGCAAGAAGCTGATGGAAACAATAAACTAAGTCTTATAAAAGTGCTGATGTAGAATAAAACAAATGATATGAACAGAAAAAAATAGTTTCGTTTCGGATAACACACTAAAAAACCTTTATAATAATAGCACAAAAGACAAAACGACGGTTTCAAAACAACTAAAGGGTGTTTCGATTAAAATTTGGTGGACTTAAACTTGACGCATCTCCATTCATCGTGCATTAAAAAATTTGGCACACCCTATTTTGATTTTGAGATTAGCACTTCAGTTATCGAAATGACGTCGAAGGAAGAGAAGCAACGCATCAAAATTTTGCACGTGCATGGCAAAAATCCAAACTACTCTCACGCCAAGTTGGCGAAATTGTCAAATGTGGCTAAATCAACTGTTACCAACATATTAAAAGTGTACGGTGAACGTTTGTCGGCAGCCATGAAAGCTGGATCGGGGGGAAATCGAAAGCCGGAGGCCACAGCGACGACAAAAATAGTTGTTTCGACCGGTACTCAACCTCTCCGTCTGAGATGTCGCAAAGAAGCTAAGAGTGGCGCCTTCAACCGTGTATAGAGCTAAAAATCGAGCTAGAGTGTCGTCTTACAAGAAAGTGGTGACTCCAGGTCGCGACGATAAAGAAAAAACGTCAGCCAAAGCACGATCGTGAAAGTTGTACATGACGAAGCTGACGAAGTTTGAGACTTTAAACACCTTCCTGGACAGGAATTTTATACGGCAACCGGACGGGGAAAAGTGGCAGATCTTTTCAAGCACAGAAAACTGTCTAAGTTCGTGAAGAAATATCTGGTGTGGCAGGCCATTTGTACCTGTGGCTTGAAGAGCAACGTTTGCATTGCGACCGAAACCTTCAACCAGGAAATTTACCTGAGCGGCTGCCTACAAAAACGTCTACTGCCTTTCCTGAAGCGACACAATTGTTCCGTTCTTGCCATAACGGAAAAAAGGCCAGAGACTGATGTGCTGCCAACAAAGTTCAAGTCGTGCCCAAGGACAAGAACCCTTCCAACACGCCAGAGCTCCGCCCAATCGAAAAATATTGGGCCATCGTCAAGCGGAACCTTAAGAAAATTCAAAACGCGGTTGTGAACGAGAAACAGTTCAAGACACACTGGCGTTCTGCGGCGAATAAAGTGGACAAGAAGACTGTACAAAGTCGTATGGCAGGTGTGAAACGAAAGACCCGGCAATTCGCATTCGGTATAAAGGAAGCTTAGTTGAATATTTTTCCTGCATTCTGTATTAACTGAACTTGAAAAAGATAAAGAATTTGACTTATTAATAAAAACATTGATCGATTCACACACATTACTGTTTGCCAAAGTTTGATCGGATCACCCTTTATTATAAACTACCTTCAGATCCTAAGTCTGTTCCAGGTAATTCTTGGATGACTCATATCTGCTCAGTACTGTATTTGATTCATCTGATTTATTCTGCTCAGTAATGTATTTGATTTAGTCCAATTAAACCTGCCTAAATATTTACCGCGTCTAGCAACTTTCAACCGAGAGGCAATTTAGTGAAATTGAGCTTCAATTATGTAGCATTTCAAGAGTAAATCTGTGTTACCGTGTTCCACTTATCATGTTTCTCAGTAACTAATGCTCGCAATGTCAAGCAAAGGTGTTTGGACAGCTGGATCTTGAAGCAACTTGAAAAAACAACTCAACAGCAACTCAGAAGAAATATGCGAGGAGTTACTCAAAATTATTTACTGAATTGCCCGTCAAATTTGTCGGCAAATTTGTTTTCCATAATTTTTCGTCTCCGGAAAATATTAAAAACATGAGTTTAAGACCTAATTAACGACCCAGAACAGGATGTCCTTGCTTATCCAAAATGTACTTGAGTTCAGAAATTCAGATCTACAGTTGTTACTGTAGCATTTAGGACTATATAAGGTTACGATATGTATTCCAAAATATTGAACGAACATTTTGGAAAGTCCACAGTCATTATTTGGTAACTTTATGATGTTCTAGGCATCCAAACTGTCCTTGAGATCAGAACTTAAGATCTACAATAGTATCTCTAGCTTTTTGGGTTATACAATGTTACCCTACGTATGCAACCATATTCAGTGTATATTTTCGAACGTAAAAAAAAACAATGAGATAAACTGGAATGATCTAGGTCACACAAACTGTCCTTGAGTTCAAATTTTAAGATATACAGTTGTAACAGTAGTGTTTTGGGCTACATAAAGTTACTAATCTATCAATATATATTTAAAAATGAACTTCTGTGTATCTGTCTGAATCTTATTTGGCATGTAAGGGTTTTTAAAAGCAATAAATATTTCTAAAGCGACACAGGCCCCTCCCCTTTCTTAAAGGATGGGCTCCCATAAAAATGAAACACAAATTTCCGCATAACTCGAACTAATCAAGCAAATGTAAACAAAACCGGCATGTGGGGTTTTTGATGGCAAAAAATGTTTCAGTGGTAGTTTGAGACCCCTCCCCATTCTGAAAGGGGGCTCCCATACAAATGAAACTGAAATTTCTGCCTAACTCGAGAACTAATCAAACAAATAGACCCAATTTTCGAAAGTTGGGGTTATAGAGGCAACAAAATCTGGTTCGATTTCCCACCCTATCGCAGGTAGAGGGGGGGGGGGGGTCTCATACTAATGAAATTGAAATTTCTGCATAACTCGCGAACTAATCAAGCAAATGGAACCATATTTGGTATGTGGGGATTTTTGAAGGAGAGAAATGTCTCTATAGGTAGTTCGAAACTCCTCCCCCGTTTGAATGGTGGGGGGTCCCATACAATTGAAACACAAATTTCAGCACAACTAGAGAACTAATCAAGCAAGTGAAACAGAAATTTGAACCAAACATGAGAATTATCCAGGCAACAAACTGTGTATTTCTCGGGTGAGCAGCATATTCTTATAGAAGTTTGAACCCATTCTTAGTCACAAGTAGTTAATCTAAGGTTATGCAAGAGAAAATTACATTCAAACTGACAGGATACGGCGTAGTTGGAAGATAAATATGTTTTGTCTATGAAATGCTTCTACACGGAAAGAAAAACCATGGCAGAAACAAATGATGCGAGAAGTAAAATAAAAAACACACCTACGTTTTATTTTGCAGAAATTACACACATTAGCAAACAAAAATACTTAAACATAACTCACCCTTAAAAAAACCATGAGAGCGCCAGTTCTATCAAATATTCATTCGTTAAGTTGCAAGCGTAGCAAGCGAGCCACCGGGTTCAGCTAGTATTAAATGAATATTTTGGAAAGTCAACTAATAACTGCGTGATCCTCTAGGTAATCCAAACTGCCCTGGAGTTCAGAACTTCAAATCTACGCTAGTAACAGTAGATTTTTAAGCTACTCAAAGTACCGTCCCGTATTCGACCGAAAAAATACACAAAAGGATAATCTTGAGAGGGTCTAGGTCAACCAAACTGTTCTGGCGTTCAGAACTTAAGATTTACAGTTGTAACAGTAAATTTTAGGCAATATAAACATATTCAATTTATATCCTTAAAGGTCAACAACCATTATTGGGCTAACGAAAGCTTTCTGGGCAACGGAAAGCTACGATGTGTATTTAAATATATTCGCTAAATATCTTGGAAGAACAACAGAAGTTATGAGACAATCTTTGGATGTTCTAGGTTATCCAAAATCTACAGCTGTACTTTGAACTTTTTTGAACAAAACAAAGTAACAATATGTATTTGACCAAATTAAGTGAGTCTTTTGAAAGATAAACCGACAAAACTGCCGTTAGGTTCAGAAGTTAGGATCTACAGTCGTCACAGTAGCTTTATAACCAATAAAAGACGACGATATATATCCAAACACATTCAGTGAATCTTCTGTAAGCTCACCAGTTATTTTCAGATTATCTCGGGATGTTCAGGTTCATAAAAACTGACATTGAATTCAGAACTTAAGATATACGGTAGTAATCGTAGCCTTTTGGGATAGCGGATAAAGCTACCGTTACAACTGTAGATCTTAAGTTCTGAACTCCTGGGCAGTATGGACGATCCAGCACATCTCAAAAAAAAAATATATCCTACTTTTTTCAATCATTTCTATGTTAACAAACTTTTTCAGGATACCTCAAATCAAGATTTTGGTGAAATGCTGCTATCGCTGAAAACGAACGAAAGCGTGCTTAAGCGTAAACCACAGAACTCTATATTTTAACACTTTACAACATTTCTTGCATTTCAGGATCAACGGAATGGAGATCATATATAATAGATACGAGTGATTAATTTACATAAATATATGCACTATTATATAAATATTGCATGGGAATGAGAGGGACCACCAGGGCACCCGATTGATGCACTCTGGATGGGAAGAGTGGGAATGCCAACTCCCCATTGCTAACAGTTTGTGAATAGAGGGCGGGCTCTTCTCCCCGCCCATTGGGGCATCCTCATGTTAGATAGCTTGCTCTTTTGACCAATTTTTCATTCTTGTTGTTGGAAGAAGATTCTTTATATCGCTGTGGATACGTATAAGTGATATTGCTTATCGATTTACCAAATCCCTTTTTGGCCCTTCATACAATGGCATGATTAGGATAATCCGTGATAATCGAACAACCCAGTGGGGCTGAACCATGTTTTTTTTTTATATAAATCTTTTCCAAAACCTGGCTTGCGACATATCAAGCTTTATGATATTGCAAAACTTTGTCTTAGTCGAACATTCTGAGGGTGTCTGACCATGCTTGCCACTTATGGAGGCCCTGGGGGATTTTGAGTTCCTCCGGAAAATGGCCATAATCAAATTTTTAACCAAACCAACCTAGCTTGCGACGTATCAAACTTCATGATATTGCAAAAATAGGTTTTCTGTGGGCATTTTAAGAGTGTCTTAGGAGGCCCTGCAGGATCCGAGTTCCCCCGGAAAAGTGGTTATATTCAAATATTTTCCAAACTAGAATAAATTTGCGATCTATTGCGAAAAAATTCGCATCAAAATCCGCTGGCTGATGATGGAGAATCATTAATTTTAAATTTAAATTCTTGAACTTGAATCTCACAGGGATTGGGGACGTACGTAACATATATAACGATTCCACAAATATTGAAACTCGACCATTTTTTTTCGCTTGAACATAAGGCCTGTACTCGAAAAAAAAATGCACCAAACAAAAGCGTTCGCCAAAAAATTATTTTAAGTCGAATTTTCTTGAAACTTTCAGGGAATGAACTTATACTCTCAATTTATCAATTTCCTTTGCATCGCTGAAAGCTCGCACCTTTCCCTTAAGACCCCTCATTACATTTTGTGCAATGGTGGAGCTGACCTTTTTGGTCACTTTCATCCATTCTTTCTTCAACTCCAGCTCGTTCTTAAACACCTTGGACGAATTTCGGTCTTCATTATGGCCCAAAATCTTTTCACCGGACGAAGCTTTGGTGAATTAGGGGGGTTGGTGGTCTTTGATACAAAAACAACGTTATTGTCTCTGTACCAATCCAACGTCGATCGCGTCTAATGGAATGATACCAGGACCGGCCAAAATAATGTCTCGCCTCCGTGGGACCGCAGCAAGGTCAACAGACGCTTCTGGAGGCACTCGGTGCGGTAAATTTCACTGTTGATGGTACCCGTTGTGATGCACGGTTTACTCAGTTTACCGCATTGGCATATGGCCTGCCAGAGCAAGTATTTTTTGGCGAATTTGTCCACTTCCTTCTTCCTTATGTTTTCCGGAACATCAAACCGTGATTTGGCAACGTAGAACTCCAGCCCCGGTATCTACTTTGCGTCTGCCTTGATGTAGGTTTCGTCATCCATAACCACACACATCGATTTCGTTAACCACTCTCGATACAGCTTCCTTGCGCGAGATTTGGCCGCCGTGTTTTGTTGACCATGCCGGACCTTGAATACACGAAGCCCAGCTCGTTTCATGATTTGCTGAACGAACCAGGCGGAACAATTTGCCTTAAGAGCCGCGTCGCGAAACGACAGGTTCGGATTACACTTGAAATAATCCAACACCTTCCAGGCCTTCACAGGGTCAGGATTTGCCGGTGCCCCTAAACATGAAATGTAAACATCAATCATAGTCGTCTTTTTCATCATAGACTCTCAGCTATACCACAGTGAAATGTTTCCTTCCTACGTGCAATATTTCAAAAGTTACAATGATTTGAAGGTGTCCGGATTAATGTAGACACAGGTTTCACCATCAATAAGCATAATAATCCTCGTTCTAAAGCCTCATCATATAAAATTTACGAATTTAAAAATCAAATTTCGTAACTGTCACTTCAACCCAAAACGTTCTATGTACTGCCAATATTGCTCTTTTCAGCCACTTCCTCCCGGAACGGACTATTCTGGATAGTTTCATCCTCAACTGAAACGGTAATGATTTCGACCAAAACTTCACCGCCTACCAATCTTCTTGAGGCCCCCCAAAACCGGTGGTGATTTTGTGGTTAGCGTGGTTGCCTTTCGCCCCAGTTGGTCTGGTATCAATTCCAGTCGCCGCCGTTGGAGTTTTGTGAGACGGAAAATCGCTGATCACGTCTTCCTTCGGAAGGAAAGTAAAGCCGTTGGTTCTGGCCTACGTTTTGATGGGTTCGATACGTAGGGTTCAGGCCGCCTTTCTGGCGCTACGAACCAACTTTAGGCTGAAACTAAAAAAATGAGAAGAAAGATTAGTAATTTCCATTTAATTCCAACTACCTTTAGTGCTTATCTTGACAGATTTCGACTACAATTTCGACTTCTTCAGTGTCGAGTATTAGTACAGTAGTTGGAGTAAAATAGAGATTACTAATCTTTCTTCTCATTTTCTAGTGACATTTATTCATTGTTTTACACTGCTTTTCTATTTTCTGAAATTTCTACGCTTCTTTCGAAAAAATGTCCGTTTTCACTCTTTTAGAAAATTGAGTTGAATTCAAATGATCTTTGAGTAAGAGCAATTGACCGTCTCCAACATTCATCCGAATCACCCTCGTTTTTTTGGTGTGGGTAGTCAGGGATGCCATATTCACAGACATGCCAGTAAATTTGCAGACTTTTCATTTTTGTTGCAGACTTTTTTAACGATGCAGACATCAAACAGTCATTTTATTTATGTTGCAGACTTTTACAGATATTTGAAATATTTTTTAAATTCCATATAAAGGTATTCTCTGAACTTCGGATCTAAAACGTACAAGGATCTGAACAGTAATGTAGATACGGTAAGAAGCTTTGTTGAAATATTTTTTTTAAATATCGTTGGTATCATTTAAAGTAGAAATTCTTAAAGTAACGAAA
Source organism: Aedes japonicus (assembly GCA_034211315.2). Classification (NCBI taxonomy): domain Eukaryota; kingdom Metazoa; phylum Arthropoda; class Insecta; order Diptera; family Culicidae; genus Aedes; species Aedes japonicus. The sequence continues at coordinate 68,180 of JASCZW010008304.1, read as the reverse complement.
GCGGTGGGACACTTGGAGACTCAATGGGCCGGGAGATAAGTATCGTATAGGCCCTTTCCGAGGTAACATGGAGTCCCTACTTATGATAGGGTTTAATCCCATGTAAAAAAATTATAGTCAAAGCGTTGGTAATATTGGTCCTTTGCCATTAAGTCACAACGAAAGTCAAGAAATTTACCGTAAAAAGGGGTTGCTGACTTTGTTGTTCTACAGCCCAGTTGGTTGCTACTCGGGGGACAGAACAATAGAAAAAAGTTCTGAGCTATTGAAATAAATCTTAAAGTACTACTAAATGCATCATTTCAGTGCATTTGTACTAGGGATTTAGAAATATATCCCTGAATTAGTCCTAGATTCTTAGAAGTATAGAAAGAAAAGACCCACAATTTAGGGTACATCCTGGAAAGTTTAGAAGTAGACTTCCCAGAGCTTCAAGAAGATAATTCCCGAGGAAGAAACTTCCTCGAAAAAAAAAAGCAAGCAGTTCAAGCAAAGCGAACCTTCAACCATTCACGACCGAACATTACCGAAGTTCAAGATCATACTTTCCGGAACTTCATGACAGAACTTCCCCAAGAATCAGGAGAGGACTTATCAGAGCTTCAGGACGAAGTGGAGGGAAGAGGACTTCTTTGAAGTTAGGAACTTTTCACAGGTTTTGGAGTTCCTCCCAGAAATTCAAGATTGAACTTCCCAGAAGTTCAGAAAAAAAACTGCCCCAAATTTTAGACGGGAACTAACCAGGAAGGGAACAACCTATAATTTCTCAAACTATCAAGAAAAAAATCCTTAGGTTAGGCAGATTTGGCAAAGCCAAGAGGAGAACATTTCAAAATTCCAGAATAAAGATTTATCAAATTCTGTAGATGGGAACAGAATAAATCTTTACAGGATCATTGGGGGTACTTCTTTCTAATTTGAGCACGAATTTCCTAATAGTTCCGGAACAATCTTCCTCAAAGTTCTGGAGAAAACTTCCCAAAAGTTCGGAAGTCCAGGAAGAAACTTCAAGAACAAATTTAAGAGAATTTTCCTAGGAGTTTTGGAGACAGCTTTCCCAAAGTTTCAATAATAATCTCCTCGCAGTTCAGGATGGGACCAATCAGAAGTTTGGAAAGAATAAGCTCAAGAAAAAACTCCCCGAATTTCAGAAAAAAAAAAACTTACCAGAGAGGGCACAGCTGTAGGATCAAGAAAGATTTTTTCCAAAAATTCAGTAAAGAACTCTTCAGAAGTTCACAAGAGGTCTTTCAGAAGTTTCGAAGAGACCAAAAGTTTAGTTGGAATTTCCCAGAAGTGCTAGAGAGCTTCCCCAAGGTTTCGAATCGAACATTCCAGCATTTCAGAATGAGAACTTCTCGAAGTTCAAAAAAGCCTAGAAGGTCAGGTAGATATTTTCGATAAATCAGGAAGAAACTTTGGGGGAGCTTTCTAGTAGTTCAAGCAGGAACTTCTCAGAAATTCAATGACAAACATCCCCGAAGGTCAGGAGATTACTCCCCTCGGAAGTTCAGAAAAGAACTTCTCATAAGTTCAGGAAGAAACTTCTTACAACTTCAATAAGATTTTCCAAGAAATTCTGGAGAGTACTTTCCCAAAGTTTGGCGGAAATTTCCCTCGTAGTTCAGGATGGGACTTATCAGAAGTTTAGAAAGTAACTATGTTCAGGAAAAAAAAACTTACCAAATGTTTCTAGAGGGTAAGGTTGGGTTCTTGAACGTGAATGTCGAAGAAAATAAGAAGTGACTGCCAAGGAGTTTATGAGGAATTTTGCCTGAAGTTCAGGAGGAAACATACAATCCAAGAAAAAGATGCAGAAACGTTTACATAATCACACATATAGCGAAAATGACATAAGAATATGTAAGCGAAAATGACATAAAGAAGTCTAATTTTGTAAAAAAATAACAGACTTCTATAGACATTCCCAAAGTTGATACGATTGAGCCTGTACAAATAAATGATTATTATAGACATTCCCAGACATTTCAAATTTTTATCACAGATATTTCAAAAAAATATCTGGCATCCCTGGTGGTAGTCGTTGTTGGTTGGGACCAAGATGAGTAAGTATAGGTGTTCTAGCGTTGCAACTATAGAATTTTGCAATATGACGTCACTAGTGAACGTGTGGTTCATCCTGATGAATGGAACTCAGTTTTGACAGGAATTCGTGGTTTGTTTGTTTTCGAATTCAAACAGATGAAATAAACAAACCACGGACGCCTGTCAAAAGAAATTCATCCGATTCATTTTGCGAGGTTATGTTAGGTTGGTGTAAAACTCAATATGGACGAGGATATCGCGAGGAAAAGTTCATTTTCATTGAGAAATGTTAACAAACTCATTGCTTGCCCAACAAACATCCTTACTCGGGCACACAAGAACACCTACAATATACTCACCTTGGTCCTCACAATCGATCCACCAACCAACTGTCAGCAGCTGCATCGGGTGAACAGGTGATCATGAATTATTTACCTCACGTGAAGAAACAACTCCGGTTAGATTTTAGCTTAAATGCCATGGCATGGCATGTGTGAATGTGTGCGTGTGACACTTGCTTCTCCAGTTTCAGTAGGCTCTGTCGGGCTAATCTAGGTCAGGTCAATGACTTCATTCCACCAGTAGGCAGTAGGCCTGGTGTGCAGTTGCAGTTGACCCGGAACGGGGGGGGGGCAAAGTTTATGTAAATTTAGTAATTATTCATGCAATGCCAGCCATGGCCAGCCGCTTGCCATCGTCGTCCTCCTCAGTTTCCGTCGAAAGGGATTTGCACCGGCTGCTCTACGCTATCCAATAGCCAGAGGACCATTTTCCGAAGAATGGGTGTTAATTACTTTATGAATGATTGAAGCAGAGTGCTGCCGTAAATTGATTACACACCGAGTATAGTTGCCGTTAATTGGGTACTGCATTGACGCAGGTTACTGCAGGATTAGGACTTTCAGCACCGTTCAGGATTACAAAGCGCTCCCACAGTGTGCAACGATTTTACTGACTGTTTCTTCTTTTTCTTTCTTCTTTCGTTCCAGGTGAGCATTTTGATTTTTCCGAGGAAGGTTCCATCGAGAGATAAGTAAACAACCAAATTCAACCTCATTTCGGGGAATTTCCCACCAAGCCAAATCATGCCGAATTTCAACAACCAAAAGCGATTTTCGCGTTGTTTACCTGCAATCCACTTTCCACAATCACCAATCCAGCCGAACATGCCAAAAGAGGCAATGTGACAAATGTAAATTTATTCCCCACCAGCATCTGGCAGGGAAGTCGTTGTGCCGGCGTTAGGCCCTTTTTTCACCTTGTTCACCAGGTTGTAATTTTATCTCTTCTCCGAATTAATGAACCATCTCAAACGTTCGGGAAATTGCGAAATCGTACGGTGAGCGTATGCTTTTTCCAGGGAACACATTGAATTGTGAGACGCACACTCGCACACACTCGAAGGCTGGAAAATGAAAACTTTTGACACATTTAGAAGCAGGCCTGAGCTGGGGGGCGTCCCTGGCGAAAAGGGACGGGTAATTTTTCCGCACCCTAATGATGTCGGCAACCAAGGCGAAGACGAAGACGAAGACGATGGCGAAGTAAAGGACGATGGGGGAATGGAGATTGCCACTAGATTGTATGTTTCTGTGTCTTTTTTTAAGGCTGAGAAATTCTAAACGTCTCTTACGGAGAAGTGCTTTCAGTCATAAGCACGTTCATTAAACGAAATGCTCTTTGATAGGAAATTTAAAGCGATGTGGAAAATTTATTTTTGTCTGGCAGGATTTAGTATCAAAATGTGCGGTTGGAGATCGAAGATTTCTCCGGTATGGGTAAAACGTAAATCTCTAATATTCTTGGAAGTAATCTTTTTATCTTCCCTATAAGAAGAAATAAAAACACACGAACATATTAGAAGAACGATTGTAATTGGAAAACTGGAACTGAAGCCCTTTTTCAAACTTTCACTAGAAAATTTCTTTAAATTCCACTGGAAAACGGCTTGTCCACTGAGAATTTTCCAGAATCATGTGAATCATGTCCAGAATCCCGTTAAGGAATTTGCCGCAATCCCTTTTGGAATTTTCTAGAATTGTCCAGCATCCTGTCAGGATTCCCTAACGTTTTTCCAGATTCCGGTCAGGAAAGCTGCAGAATTCTATCAGTAATTCTGTACCATTTTCCAGAATTTTTCAGACTCAGGTCAAAAATTCTCCAGAATACTTTCTGTCAGGAATGCTTCATATTTATATCAAGGATCCGTACCATTTCTCCTAAATTTAACAGTCTTATGTCAAAAATTCTCTAGAATACTTTGTGGAATTCCCCAGAATTCTGTCAGGATTCCCTAACGTTTCGCTAGACTCCGGTCAGGAAAACTCCAGAATCCTGTCAGAAATTCTGTACCATTTCTCCAGAACTTTTCAGCCTCATGTTATGAATTCCCTTAATTAGTTACTGTTTGGAATTCTCCAGAATCCTGTCAAGATTCTCAAACGTTTCTCCTGATTCCAATCAAGAAATCCCCAGAATACTGTCAAGAATTCTTTACCATTCGTCCAGAATTTGTCAGACTCCTGTCAAAAGATATTTTTGGGAGCTCTCCGGAATCTCTCCCGAAATCTTTTATTCTATTGAATTCTGTCAGGAATTCTCCATAATTATAGAGTTAGGAATTATGTGGCATTTCTCCAGAATCCTGTCAGGATTCTCTAGCATTTTTCCATATCCAGGTCAGGAAAGCTGCAGAATACTGTCAGGAATTCTGTACTATTTTTCCAAAAAATTCAGAATTATGTTAAAAATTCTCCAGAATACTTCAGGGAATTCTCCGGAATGTCTCTTGAAATTTTTTAAAATCCCTTTAAGAATTCGTTCACGAATTCAATCGACTTCTGTCAAGAATGCTCAATAATTCTGTCAAGGATCCAATCCTATTTCTCCTAAATTTGTCAGTCTCATGTCAAAAATTCTCCAGAATACGTTAGGGAATTCTCCAGAATTCTGTCAGGATTCTCTAACGTTTCTATAGATTCCGGTCAGTGAAACTCCAGAATCCTGTCTGAAATTCTGTACCATTTCTCCGGAACTTTTCGGACTTATGTTATGAATTCCTTTAAATAGTTACTGTTTGGAATTCCCAGAATCCCGTCAAGCGTTCTCAAGCGCTTCTCCAGATTCCGATCAGGAAAGCCCCAGATGCCTGTCAGAAATTCTGTACCATTTCTCCAGAATTTATAAGACTCATGTCAATTTATATTTGAGAGAATTCTCCGGAATCCCACTGAAATCTTTTAAAATACCTTCAATTTTTTAGAATACTGTCACGAATTCTATCGACTTCTGTCAGGAATGGTCCATAATTATGTCAGGAATTATGCAGCATTTCTCCAGAACCCTGCGGACAAGTCTCTACAATCCTCAGAAATTCTCCAAAATCCTGCCAGGAATTCTCTAGTGTTCCTCCGGATTTCAGTCAGGAATTGCTCAGAACGTATCTAGAATTCTCAAGTTTTAGGTGATTTTCCTGTCAGGAATTCATCAGAACCGTATGAGGAATTTCCCAGAATCCTGTGCAGAATTTCTAAAATCCCATTTGGAATTTTCGAGAAACACTTAAAAAGTTCTCCAGAATCTCTGTAATGACATTCCAGAACCCTGACAAAAATTCTTCAAGATCCTCTTTTGAGAATTTTGTTTTAAGTTCTTTCAAGGGATTTTGGATTCCGCTCAGGAATTCTTCAGAATTTTGTCAGATATTCTTCAAAAGCCTGTTACAATTTGTATAAGAATCCAGCAAATAATTAAAATAAGAATACTGTCACTAATTCTATCGACTTCTGTCAGGAATTCTCCATAATTATAGAGTCAGGAATTATGCAGCATTTCTCCAGAATCCTGTCAGAATTTTCTAGCCTTTTTCCAGATTCCGGTCAGGAAAGCTGCAGAATCTTCTCAGGAAGTCTGTACCATTTCTCCAGAATTTTTCAGAATTATTTCAAAAATCTCTCCCAAAATCTTTTATTCTATTGACTTCTGTCAGGAATTCTCCATAATTACAGAGTCAGGAATTATGTGGCATTTCTCCAGAATCCTGTCAGGACTTTCTAGCGTTTTTCCATATTCAGGTCAGGAAAGCTGCAGAAAACTATCAGGAATTCTGTACCATTTTTCCAGAATTTTCAGAATTATGTCAAAAATTCTCCAGAATACTTCAGAGAATTTTCCGGAATATCTCTTGAAATCTTTTGATAACCCTTTGAGAGTTTTTAAGAATACTTTCACGATTCTTATCGACTTCTGTCAGGTATGCTCAATATTTATATCAAGGATTCTGTACTATTTCTCCGCTGGCGTTTCTCTAGACTCCGGTCAGGGAAACTCCAGAATCTTGTCAAATATTCTGTGCAATTTCTCCAGAACTTTTCAGCCTTAGGTAATGAATTCCCATAATTAGTTACTGTTTGAAAATTTCCAGAATCCTGTCAGGATTCTTGAGCGTTTCTCAAGATTCCGATCAAGAAAGCCCCGGAATCCTGTCAGAAATTCTATTCCATATCTCCAGAATTCATCAGACTCATGTCAATGAATATTTCCTCCACGGGAATCCCTCTCGAAATCTTTTAAAATCCCTAAAATATTTTAGAATACTGTCACGAATTCTATCGACTTCTGTCTTGAATGGTCCACAATTATGTCAGGAATTATGCAGCATTTCTCCAGAATCCTGCTGGCAAATCTTCAAAATCCTGTCAGAAATTCTCCAGAATCTTGCCAGGAATTCTCTAGTGTTCTTCCGGATTTCCGTCAGGAATTCTTCAGAACATATCTGGAATTCTAGGTAATCTCCACAATCCTGTCAGGATCTTATCAGAATCATTTAATGAATTTTCCAGAATCCCTTTCGGATGGAATTTTATAGAATCCCTTGAAGGGTTCTACAGGAATATCTCTAATTCCTGATTTCTGTCAGAAATTCTTCAAAATCCTATTTTGGAAATACTTGAGTTCCTTTTGAAATTTTCGAAAGTCTTTCAAGGGATTTTTGCATTCTGCTAAGGAATACTTCAGAATTTTGCCAGATATGCTGAAAAATCCTGTAAAAAATCCAGCAAAATTTTTCCGCTTCAATGCTGTCAGAAATTCTCAGGAAGAACCATGTCAAAAATCCTCCCGAATTATAACAGGAACCCGCCTGTCAGGAATACATCAAATCCAATAGAAAAAAATCAGGCTCATGTTCAAAATTATCCAGAATCCATTCTCCGGCATCTCTTTCAAAATTTACGGAAATCTCCCCAATAAAATTTTAGAATATTGCCACAACTTCTCTCAGGAATGCTCCAGTTACGAAGTCTGTAGCATTTCTCTAGAATCATAGAAGGAATTCAACGGGATTCCATCAGCTATCCATCAGAATACTGTCTGGAAATATCCAATAACCCAATCAAGTGAACGATTCTCCAGAATTCTACCTATCATTCTCAAGTTGTAGGAAATCTTCAAAATCCTGCCAAGAATTATTTAGAATCTTTTCAGGAATTTTACAAAACCCTGTCTGGAACTCTCCAAAATCCTATTGTGAATTCTCCAGATTCTTGAAAAGAATTTCCATGACTCCGTTGCGAAATTTCTTACAATCTTGTCAAGAGTTCTCTAGAATCCTGCCAGAAATTCTACAGAATCCCTTGAAGAGTTTTCCAGAAGATCTTTAAAGATATTCCAGAATCCTGTTGGAAAATCTTCAAAACCCAATTTAAGAAATTAATATGTTCCTTTTGAAATCTGCTAGAGTCTTTGATGAGATTTTCGGAATTCTGGCAGATATTCCTAAGAAATCTGTCACGAAGTCTCGAACGTTCCTTCAGTTTTCAGCCGAAAAATCTTCAGAATTAATTATATAATTCTCAAATGCCTGTATAATCGCCACAATTCCGTCATGATCTTCAGAATCATTTCAGTAATTATCCAGAATCCACTCTGGAATTCATGACAGTTCCTGAAGTTATTTTCTTGAATTTCTTACAATCCTGTCAGGAATTCTCCAGAATACTTTGAAGTGTTTTCCAGAATATACAATTATTAAGCATCCAGAATCTCTGGAAGGGTTTCCGGAATCTGCTCAAACATATTTCTGACTCTGTTTGAACGTAAACCAGAATCCTGTCGAAAAATTTGTTACGTTCCATTTCTGCAACTATTTAGTTCCGAATAGGAATCTTCTAGAGTCTTTTATGGGATATTTGGAATCCTGTCATAAAATTGATCAGAATCCAGCAAGATGCAAGTGAAAACGCTTACACCTGTCAGAAAATATCAGATAGAATCCTGACTGAAATTGGGATATTGAAGTCGAAATGTGTTCTCATCTAGATAACTAGTTTTCTTTTATCTAGATAAGAAATATTGTATTCTATGAGATCCAGTTTGTGATTTTTCAGAATTCCACTTGGGAAACTTGCTTAGGGACTTGTCTCAAGCGTGTTTAAAGCATGTTTCCATCCTTTGCCAAGACAACACTACTTTGGGACATTAGTATCACAATTAAGTATTGTCCGTGTATTTGCATAATCTGTCACACTGTGCGATGGGAGGCCCCATTCCCCAACTGAGATTTCTAATGTTTGAAAGGATTCTTTTTGAGCATTTTTAACAGGGTTCTGAAAAATTCATGATAGAATTCTGGAGAATTCCTGACAGAATTCCGAAAATCCCATAAGAGACTCTAGAAGCTTTCAAAGATACTCAAGAATTTTCAAAGTAGAATTTTGAAGAATTTTTAACGGATTTCTGGAACATCTTTGAAGAAATTCAGGAAAACTCTTCAAGAGATAATGGAAAATGCCTGACAAGATTCTGGAGAATTCCTGAAGGGATTTTGGAGAAATCTTGACAACAATCAGGAGAATTTTTAACAGGAGTCTGGTGAACTCTGAAGAATAATTTATCGGATTGTTGAGGTTAGCAAGAATTTTAGAACTTTAGATTCTGGAGATTCTGGAATTCTGGAGAATCCCTGACTGGATTCTGGAAGAGCGCTAGAGAATTTTTGACAGAATTCTTGAAAATTTCTGCCAGGATTCTGGAGAAATGCTACAGAATTCCGGACTGGATTTTGGCGCATTCCTGACAGAATTCTATAGCATTCGTGATAGGATTCTATACCATTTTAGAAGGGATTCTACAATATTTCGGGAGGTTTTCTGGACAATTTCCCCAATGCTTCGGGAGAATTTGCGTTTTTATAATTTTGAATGTTATCGACACTACATAAAAATTCATGCATAGATGTTAGCATAGCAAGCCCTCCATAAGTAAATTTGAAGTACTTCTAGAATCTTAAGTTGAGAGCAGGCGAAACCTCGTAGGAAAAATGGGTTAAAGCCAGTTAGAAGATGAAAATTCCTGATCAATTTAGTTCTGGAAAAACTCAAATGGGATAATTCTGGAGAAGGCTTGGATAATTTTGGAGAATCCCGACAAGAGGATTCTGGAGAATTTCAAATGGGAGAATTCTGTAAAGTACATATTGGGACTCAGATCGCTCAGTCGATAATGGTTGACCAACATGGATTCACGAATTGATTCCCAGTCTCGTTGAGGGAATCCTTCGGGTTGTAAATTTCTCAACACAGTATACAAATTCATGCATTGATGTTGGCATAGCAAGCTCTTCATTAATAATTTTCCAGTGCTTCAAGAATAGTAAGTTGACAGCAGGTAAAATCTCGTTGAAAAAGACAAGTTAAAGCCAGTTAGAAGATCAGTTCTATCGGTTCTAACAGATCCCAATCAGTTGCATTTTGGAGAATCTCAACTGTGATTCGCCATCCTTGCCGGCGTCGGTGGTGTAGTGGTAAGCGTGACTGCTACTGGCACCCCAGTGGGTCTGGGTTCAATCCCAGTCGACGTCGGTGGTTTTTCTTAGGCGAAAAAGTCTGGTCACGTCTTCCTTCGGAAGGAAAGTAAAGCCGTTGGTCCCGCCTCATAATCATCAGTTGCTAGGTAAAGTCCAGGTGGTGGAGTCGTCTCCCTGGCGTCGGTGATTGTCACCATGTGAGGAAATAGGCCGACGGAAAATAAATAATAATAATAATAATTCGCCATCCTTGATGGAGAAATTCTAGATTTGATTTTGAAGATTTTTAAATGAGACAATCTTGAAGGATTTCTGAAGAGAGAAATCTGGAGTATCTTTATAGAGCGAATTATCGGGCACCTCAAAAGGGAAAGTTCTGAGGCATCAAAATTTTGAGAATTCTGAAGAATCTCAAACGGGTGAACTCTAGGGAAGTCTAAATGGAGGCTAGTCGATTCCATACGGTAATATTTTGGAGAATATTTCTGGACAATTCCAGGTTGTAGAAACCTGGAGAATTTCAAATGGAAGAATTCAGTGAAATCTCAATCTGGAGAATTCTCGAGAATCTTAAATTAAAGAATTCTTGAGAATCCTAATGGACGAATTCTGGAAAGTTTCACATGTAAGTATTCTGGAAACTTCCAAATAATATAACGAGGTAACTGTGGAGAATCCCAAATTGGGCTCAATCGGAAGAATCTAAAAATGGGAATATTCTGAAGAGTCACAAATAGGAGGATCCTGGAAAATCCCAAGTACAAGAATCCTAGAGTCTCAAATACGATAATGCCAATGGAAGAATTCTGGAAGTTTTCAAATGGCAGAACAATGTGGATTCCCAATCAGGATAATTCTGGAGGGGGAAATTTTGGAGAATTATAAACGCTCGTAATACGGAGAGTAGGATCATTCTGGTAAATCTAGAAAACATCCGGAGCATCCCAAGCGGAATTCCGGATAATCCCAAATGGGATCTCGGAGCATCATAGGGTGGATTACGGAGAATCTCAAGTGCCGGGATGCCGGAGAATCCTAATCGAGATTCCGGAGGGTCCCAAGTGGGATTCCAAAGAATCCCAAGCGGGATTCCGGAGAATCCCAAGTGGAATTCCGGAGAATCCCATGTCGGATTCCGGAGAATTTCATAAAATACTTTAGAAAATTACGAAACGACTTAAGAATTTCCATAGTAGGATTTTTAAGAATTTTTGACAGGAATACGTTTAAAGAGATTCTGGACAATACTTCATGAGAATCGGGAGAATTTTTGAGTGGATTTTCGAATTCCTGACAGAATTCTAGAAAATTCCAGAGGGAAGAAATTTCGAAAGGGATTCTGGAAAATTATTGACAAGAATTTTGAGAATTCTTAACAAGATGCTGGCGAATTCCAGAAAGGATTCTGGATAATTTTCTGGAATGATTATGAAGAATTATCGACAGGATTTTTGAGATTTCCAAGAATTTGAGATTTATGTATTGGGGATTTCAAGGGATTCTAGATAAAATTTGCCAGGATTCTGGAGAACGGGATGTTGGAGTATTTCTTAGAGAATTCTAGAGAATTATAAAGAGGATTGTAACAAATTCCGCAGAAAGAGATTCTGGAAAATTATTGACACGAATATGGAGAACTGTTACCAGGATGCTGGTGAATTCCACGTAGTGTTCTGAGCAATTCCTGAAATGATTCTGAAGAGTTCTTGACAGGATTTTTAAGATTTCCGAGAATTTGAGAGTTCAAGATAGACGATTTTGGAAAACTCATCAAGATATTCTGGATAACTCTTTCCATGATTTTGGATAATTCCTCATGGGATTGTGGAGTATTTCTGACAGAATTCTAGAAAATTTCAAAGGGGATTGTAAGAAATTCCTTAAAGGATTCTGGAAAATTATTGACAAACATTTTGGAAAATTCTGGATGCTGCAGGATGCTGGCGAAATCCAGACAGGGTTCTGCGTAATTCCTGGAATGATTCTGAAGAATTTTTGACAGGATTTCCGAGAATTTGAGAGTTCTAAATAGATGAGTCTGGAAAACTCCTCAAGGGATTCTGGAGAATTCTTGACATAATTCTGGAGAATATCTGAAAGGATCTAGAGAATTTCCGACGGGATTCTGGAGAATTCCTCATGGGATTTTGGAGAATTTTTGATAGAATTCTCAGAAATTTCAAAGGGGTTGTAAGAAATTCTGAAAGGGATTCTGGAAAATTATTGGCAAGAATATGGAGAATTATTAACAGCATGCTGGTGAATTCCAGACAGGGTCCAGGATAGTTTATGGAATGATACTGAAAAATTATTGACATGGTTTTTTAGATTTCCTCGAATTTGAGAGATATTGGCAAACTCTTCGAGGTATACTGGAGAATTCCTGCCAAAATTCTGGTGAATTCCTGCCAGAATTTTGTACAAATGCTACCGAATTCCTTATTCTAGACAGGATTTTGGAAACTTCCTGACAGGTCCTGATTTCTCCAGAATTAAGGGAAATCCTTGACAGGATTTTGAAGTTTTCTTGATAGGATTCTGATTTACTCATGATTCGTGGTTCAAGTAAAGCTTCAATTTAAGATAGAAGATTTTAAAAAACTCTACAAGGAATTCTGGAGATTTTTTTTCCCCTTTATTATCGAGATTTTCAGCCCTTGGCTGGTTCACCTCCCATCGTAGTCACTCAAATACCTTTTGGGTATTTTCGTAACTTGTTCGGGGGTGAGATTCGAACTCGTGACTTTGGCGTGACAGGTATGGATGTTAAGCACTACGCCGGGGTCGCCCCCCGGATTCTGGAGAATTGTTACCAGGATTCTGGAGAAATCCTGACAGAATCTGGAGAATTTCCGACGGGGTTTTGGAGAATTCCTCAAAGGATATGGGAGAATTTCTGACAGAATTCTAGAAAGGGGATTGTAACAAATTCCGAAAGCGATTCTGGAAAATTATGGACAAAAATATGGAGAATTGTTAACAGGATGCTGGTGAATTCCAGGCAGGGTTCTGGGTAGTTCCCGGAATGATTCTAAAGAATTCTTGACAGAATATTCAAGATTTCTTAGAATTTAAGAATTCTGGATAGAAGATTTTGGAAAACTCTTCAAGGGATTCTGGAGAATTCTTGCCAAGATTCTAGAGAATTCCTGACAGGATATGAAGAATTTCCGCAATGATTCTGTAGAATTCCTCACAGGATTTTGCAGAATTTCTGACAGAATTCCAGAAAATTCCAAATTGGATTGTAACAAATTCCGAAAAGGATTCTAGAATTTTTTTGACAAGAATTTGGAGAACTGTGAACAGGATGCTGGTGAATTCCAGACTGGGTTATGGATAATTACTGGAATGATTCTGAAGAATTTTTGACAAGATTTTTGAGATTTCCTAAAATTTGAGAGTTCTAGATTGAAGATTTTGGAAATCTCTTCAAGGGATGCAGGAGAATTCCTGCCAGGATTCTGGAAAATTCCTGAACGGATCTAGAGAATTTTTGACGGGATTGTTGAAAATTGCTCACAGAATTCCAGAAAATTTCAATGGGGATCGTAACAATTTTTTGAAAACGATTCTGGACAAATATTGACAAGAATATGGAGAATTCTTAACAGGATGCTGGTGAATTCCAGGCAGGGTTGTGGGTAGTTCCTGGAATGATTCTGAAGAACTCTTGACAAAATACTCGAGATTTCCTAGAATTTAAAAATTCTAGATAGAAGACTTTGGAAAACTCTTCAAGGGATGCTGGACTATTTTTGCCAGGATTCTGGAGAAGTTCTGACAGGATCTGGAGAATGACTCACTGGATTTTGGAGTATTTCTGACAGAATTCTCGAAAACTTAATAGGGAATTGTGAGAAATTATGAAAAGGATTCTGGAAAATCCTTGACAAGAATGTTGAGAATTCGTAACAGGATGCTGGCGAATTGAAGAAAGGGTTCTGTATTATTTATAGAATGAAGATTTAGGAAAACTCTTCAAGAGGTTCTGGAGAATTCTTGCCAGTATGTTGAGGAATTCCTGAGAGGATCTGGAGAATTCCTCACAGGATTTTGAAGAATTTCTGGCAGAATTCTAGAAATGGGATTGTAAAAAATTCCGAAAGCGATTCTGGAAAATTATTGACAAGAATATGGAATATGTTAACAATTACAGGATTCTGGTGAATGCCAGGCAGGGTTCTGGGTTCCTGGAATGATTCTAAAGAATTCTTGTCAGGATTTTTTAGATTTCTTAGAATTGGAGAGTTCTAGATTAAGATTTTGGAAAACTCTTCAATGGATTCCTGAGAATTCTGTCCAGGTTTCAGGAGAATTCCTGGTAGGGTCTGAAAAATTTCCGACGGGATCCTGAAGAATTTCTCACAGGATTGTGGAGAAATTCTGACAGAATTCTAGAAATTTCCAAAGTTGACTGTAAAAAAATCCGAAAGGGATTCTGGAAAATTATTTACAAGAAGGTTTAGAATTCTCAACAGAATGCTGGCGAACTCCAGACAGGGTTCTGGATAAATATCTGGAATGATTGTGAAGAATTCCTGACAGGATGTTTTAGATTTCCTAGAGTTTGAGAGTTCTTGATAGAAGATTTTGGAAAACTCTTCAAGGGATTTTGGAGAATTATTGCCAGGATCCAGGAGAATTCCTGACAGGATCTGGAGAATTTCCGACGGGATTCTGGAGAATTACTCACAGGATTTTGGATTATTTCTGACAGACTTCCAGAAAATTCCAAAGGGGACTGTAAGAAATTCTGAAAGGGATTCTGGATAATTATTGGAGCGAATTTTGAGAATTCTGAACTGGTTAATTCCAGACATGGTTCTGGATAATTTCTGGAATGATTGTGAAGAATTCTTGACAGGATTTTTGAGACTTCTTAGAATTTGAAAGTTTTAGATGGAAGATTTTGGAAAACTTTTCAAGGGACTCTGTAGACTTCTGTAGGATTCTGGAGAATTTCTCACAGGATTTTGGAGAAATTGGAGCAGAAAATTCGAAAAGGGATTTTAACAAATTCCGAAAGAAATTCTGGAAAATTATTGACAAGAATATGGAGAATTCTTAACAGGATTCTGGTGAATTCCAGGCAGGTTTCTGTATTCCAGGTGTAGAATTCCTGACATGAATATTGAGATTTCCTAGAATTTGAGAGTTCTAGTTCTAGCTCTTCAAGGGTTTTTGGAGAATTCTTGTCAGGATTCTGGAGAATACCTGAAGGGATCTGGAGAATTTCTCATGGGATTTTGGAGAATTGCTGACAGAATTCTAGAAAATTTCAGAGGGATTTGTAAGAAATTCTAAAGGGGATTCTGGAAAATTAATGAAAGGAATTTAGAGAATTTTTAACAGCATGCTGGCGAATTCTAGACAGGGTTCTGGATAATATCTGCAATAATTCTGAAGAATTCGTGTTCAGGATTTTCGATTCCTAGAATTTGAGAGTTCTAGCTAGAAGAATTTGGAAAACTGTTCAAGGGATTCTGAAGAATTCCTTGCCAGGATTCTGTTGAAATGCTACCGAATTCCTAATCCTGTTAGGAATGCTTAACAGGATGTTGGTGAATTCTAGAGAGGATTCTGGTTATTTTTGGACTGTTTCTGAAGAATTCTTGACAGGATTTCCTAGAATTTGAGAGTTCTAGATTGACGAGTTTGGAAAACACTTCAAGGGATTCGTAAGAATTCTTGCCAGAATTTTGGAGAATTCCTGAAACGATCTGGAGGATTCCAGACGGAATTGTTGACAATTTCTCACAGATTTCCAGAAATTTTAAAAGGGGATTGCAACAAATTCCGAAATGGATTCTGGAAAATTATTGACAGCATTTTTGAGAATTCTTAACAAGATGCTGGCGAGTTCCAGACAGGGTTCTGTGTAATTCCTGGAATGATTCTGAAGTATTCCTGACAGGATTTCCAAGAATTTGAGAGTTCTAGATAGAGGATTTTGTAAAACTCTTCAAGGGATTTTGGAGAATTCTTGGCAGAATTTTGGAGAATATCTGGAAGGATCTGGAGAATTTCTGACGGGGTTCTGGAGAATTCCTCATGGGATTTTGGAGAATTTTTTGATAGAATTCTCAGAAATTCCAGGGGGGGTTGTAAGAAATTCTGATTCTGGAAAATTATTGGCAAGAATATGGAGAATTATTAACAGCATGCTGGTGAATTCCAGACAGGGTCCAGGATAGTTTCTGGAATGATTCTGAAGAATTGTTGACAGGATTTTTGAGATTTCCCAGAATTTGAGAGATTTTGGCGAAATCTTCAAGGTATTCTGGAGAATTTCTGCCAAGAATGCCACTGATTTCCCAATTCCAGACAGGATTTCGGAAACTTCCGGACAGGATTCTGATTTCTCCAGAATTAAGGGAAATTCCTGACAGGATTCTGGAGTATTCTTGATAGATTCTGATTTACTCATGATTCGCGATTCAAGTAAAGCTCCATCTTCCAAGCTACACCATGCTGGAGATGGTTGGGTTCAACACTGGATTTGCCAAGAAAATGGTACTGTCATCGAAAGTTCACAATTAACAGCTCTGTAAGGACATCTGCGATAGGCAAAAAAAAGGATTTGAAAGACAGAAGAACATTCCTTAAAATTATCTAGGCTCTATAAACCCCAGAAATGGAGTGTTGCGTTCGCCAAAGTCATGAACTCTACAAAGCTTGAGGGAGGGGGAAAGGGTAGAGACAGATTTCGATTTCGATGGCAAGGGTGGAAAGGCATGTTTGGAAATCGATTGGCCGGGGATGGGACTGGAATGGAATGCAGTGCGGGTGGGTTGATTCAAGGGTCGCTTTTTGTTGGTGGTAGGAAAATGATGGTTTCCCAAGTTTTTGATTGAATTTCGGATGGAAGGACGACGTCGAGTGTCTGTTTCCTGCGGTGGAGCGGAGTGGGAGGGGTATGTGAAGCCCATTATTGATTTATTGTCCCTCCATTAGGTTCGTCGAATTGGGGTGTATTGAATGTGTTAGCAGCACAAAGCTCCCGCAAGTCCGTGTTTAGTGTCAACGATAATCGATTTCGACCATTCGCTTGAAAAGTAGCCCGAAAGCTCTTTATCGCAATTAACGAGTAAGTGAAATAAAACTTATGATCTTACCTGACGCCAACAACGCCAACCACCCTCCGAAAAACAATAAACATACTTTGTATCCATGGCTCCCACCACCGGCATCTTTTCGCACGGGAAACGACGCCCGGTGCAAGCATCTTGAAAGTCTTAAAAGCACCCCGCCTACTTTGTTGCGATGCAAACCCATCGAAATGCGTCAAATTTGATGATGCTCAAATAAGGGAAAACAATGTTGCCGAGGTGGGGACGCGTCATAAAAAACCGCAAAAAAGTGGTTAAGAGCCTAGGAAAATTTTACGACGACGACGATGACGACGATGACGACGGAGATGAAAACTGAGCGTAAATCATTTCTTTTCACACGGGAAAATACGTGGGCGGGGGGGGGGGGAGAGGGAGGGTTGGTAACAGGTTGCGGTGACTCAGTAATATCGCGTTGCGGCAAGGGGAATAGTGATAAGAGCCCCCCAAAGGGGTGTTATTTTCACGGAACAGCCGAGACGGAAGGCTCCTAAATTGACCGTAAACTGTGAATGGAGTTTGGCGAAAATTGCGGTGTCGAAACAGTCTTTATCGAGTGTTTCGGTCGAATGAAAATTAATAGACGCTGAACGCACAATCAGTCGGAATCAATCCGAAAGTTGGTGAAATGTGTGAAGTATACAGAACAGTCGTTTGTAGCGGTTGAAGTAAATCTTCAGTTGGTTCAAATGCCATGAAAAAAGGCCAAACAACAATTCGGATCTTGGGTAAATGTCCCTCAATTGTAAGCCATCATCCGGTCAGTTTCCAAAGCTCGACTGAATTAATTTCCTATGAGGTTCATTTATAGCCATATCGAGCTGTTATCTCAGAGTACAATCCTCCTAATTCCTAATACTTCATCGGAACGAGTCGCAATTTTATGTTTCAATCAAACTCCCATCAGATGTCGCCTCTCCGCCTGTATCTCCCCACGCACATACGATTCCCACATATTGCCGTCGTTAAATAAACTTCATCTGGTCGTTGTTCATCCCCGAGCCTACGGCGGAAATCCGATTACCAATTCCCCCAAATGGGGCCATTTCCAAGTCTTTTTGGAAGCACTTTGTTTTGTTCTTGCGTGATTCCGACCAGAAAATTCCTGCCATTCATAGTTTCTTTTTCTCCGCATCCCATTGTTTTCGACGGAAGCCAAAAGATCTGCCATCAAGTCCTTGGGGAGACTTCCGAGGAGATTTCGCTCTGTGAATGATTCGGCGATAAATAATCGTTCGTCCATCCGCTTCACTTGCAAACGAGCGAAATTTCCGAGCACATGTCATAACAGGCAATGCGAGCCAAGGGAAAACTTCTTCGTCTTCTTCTTCCTCCCTCCCTTCGGCACTGGCCATTCTCCAAAACCGCCAAGTTTTGACGCCAACAACGACGACGACGACGTGGCAAAGTTTTTCCATATTTCTTTCGCCTCGGGAAAGTTTTTCGGTTCAAGTTTTCTTCATTTTTTCGTTGGCAACAGAACAGAACGACGCGAAGCTCATTTTTCTCTCGGCCAAAACAACGGCGAAGACTGAATTTCGGTGGCTGGCGTCTATATTTTCGTCCACCGGTTGACATTTATACGGCACTTTGGGCATGCACTCGGGCGTAGATCCGCACCGAGCCCAAAATAGTCGTAATTTTTCCCAGGGCTTCCTCCGCGCCGCGCTTCACTGGGTTTTACAGAGAAACCGTTCTAAATTTAAGGCCTGGGCGGGGTAACAAGGTAGGCCGGGGATGTTGGTGGGAACACCCGTCGAAGCAACCACGTAGAAAATAATTGATTCTCGTAATCCTATCGGAAGAGAGAGAGAGAGAGAGAGAGCGGGAGAGGGAGATGAAGGATTTTATTTTCCCAAGACACGTCAGGTTGACAGTTGAGGGGTGAAAAGGGGTTGTAAATATCTGTTGGATAGTAATTGTGGGAAGTTTTCTGGGAATTGATTACGTGTCGAAACCTTTGGAATTGGCTTTGCTTATCAATTATGTTGATTGAGGGCATTACGGTGAATGGTTTTATGTGGCACAAGAAGTGGTGCTTTGGGAGTTCTGGTAGCAACCTTGAAGGTGGGAACGAATGGTAGCAACAGCTAATTGGTAGAATTTAATTAAGAAATAGTTAAGCAAAGAAAATTTGGCAATCCTAATTGAAAGAAACAGTATTCCTTAGATAGAGATATAATTTAAACTAATATTTAAAACTAATAGCCTCGTACTTCTCAAGAACGACATACAACGCCTAAGTTATACATAGATAGCGAAACCAATTTGTGTGTCTCAGTACCAAACAAGTGTTCTGAAGAATTCCATACAGGAATTCTGAAGAATTCCATATGGGAATTCTGGAGAATCTCAAACTGGAATCCAGATGGGGATTCCAGCAAATAATATTCTTGGAAAATCTAAGGCAGGATTTGTGAAAATCCCAAGACAAGATCCAGAAAATCCGAAAATAGGATTCCAGAGTAATCTTAACGGGTCTTCGAAGAATCCTGGATGGAATTCCATAATATTTCGGATAAGATACCTTAGAACCTGAATCGAGGTTCTGCAAAATCCTGAATAAATTCAAACAAATACCAGACGGAGATTCCAGAGAAAATATTTTTTAAAACCCTTAGCCGGGATTTGTCAAAATCAAAGATGAGATTTCTGGAAAAAAAACAGGATGGGATCCGGAAAAAAAACCTAATAACGTTTAGAAGAAGCCTGGCCGAAATTCCAGAATGAACATCCCCCGCATAAAATTTCTGAGAATCGAAATCAAGATTGTATTATATCTTGAAAAAAATCAAGAGAACACCAGCCGGAGATTCCAGAAAACAATTTTCTTGGAAACTCTCAGACGGGATGTCCCAAAATCCGAAGATGAGATTCCTGGAAAATACCAGAATGTGATCCAGAGAAAATCTAATGACATTTTTAAGAATCCTGGCGAAAATTCCAGAATATTCCGGACAAACCTCCTGAGGATGCAAATCGAGATTATGCAAAATCCTGCATAAATTCGATACATGGAACTTCCAGAAAAAAATATTCTTGGAAACCCTATGACGAGATTAACCAAAATCCCAAGCTTAGATGCCTGGAAGAGGATAGGATCCAGAGAAATCCTAATGACATTTGGATGAATCCTGGCCAAAATTTAAGAATACATTTTTTGAGAATCTAAATCATTGTCCAAAATCCTGAATCAATTCAGGAGAATACCAGACGGAGATTTCAAAAGACAATATTCTTGGAAATCTCTAGACGGGATTTGCCAAAATCTCAAGATGAGATTCCTGGAACAGAATAGGATCTAGAGAAATCCGAATGGCATTTGAAAGAATTCTGGCGAAAATTCCAGAACATTCCGGACAAAATTTCTGAGAATATACATCGATATTGTTCAAAATCCTGAATAAATTCAGGAGAATACAAGACGGACACTCCAGAAAACAATATTATCGGAAACCCTCATATGGAATTTGCCAAAATCACAAGATGAGATTCTTGGAAAATACCAGGATGGGATCCAGATAAATTCTAATGACATATGAAAAATCCTGAGTGGAATTCCAAAATATTCCACCCTAAATTCCTAAGAATTTAATTCGAGATCAAGAACGAGATTCCAGAAAACAATATTCTTGGAAACTCTCAAACGGTATTTGCCGAAATTCCAAGATGAATTTCCTGGAAAATACCAGGATGGGATTTCAGAGAAATGTTAACGAGGTTAGAAATAATCCTGGCTGAAATTCCAAAATATTCTGGACAAAATTCCTGAGAATCTAAATCGAGATTGTGTAAAATTCTAAATAAATTCAAGATAATACCAGACGGAGAATCAAGAACACAGTATTCTTGTAATTCCCAAGACGGGATTTGCCAAAATCCCAGAAAAAAATTCCTTGAAAATACCAGGATGGGAACCAGAGAAATTCTAATGACATTTGAAGAATCCTGGCTGAATATTCCGGACAAAATTCATGGGAATCTAAATCGAGATTGTGAAAAATCCTGATTAAATTCAAGTGAATGCCAGATGGAGATTCCAGAAAACATTCTTGGAAACCCTAAGACGGGACTTGTTAAAATCCCAAGATGAGATTCCTGGAAAATACCAGGATGGGATCCAGATAAATTCTAATAACATTTCGAAGAATCCTTGCCAAAGTTCCAGAATTCCAGATTCCATTAAGATACCAGGATGGGATCCAGAGAAATTCTTATGACATTTGGAGGAATCCTAGCTGAAATTCAAGAATATTCTGGACAAAACTCCTGAGCAACAATATTCTTGGAAACCCTTAGACGGACTTTTCCAAAATCCGAAGATGAGATTTCTAGAAATTCCATGATGAATTTCCTTGAAAATACCAGGATTCAGAGAAATTCTAATGACATTTGGAAGAATCCTGGACAAAGCTCCTTGAAATCTATATCGAGATTGTGCAAAATCCTGAATACATTCAAGAGGATACCAGTTGGAGATTTCGGAAAACATTCTTCGAAACCCTTAGACATGATTTGCCAAAATCCAAAGATGAGTTTTCTGGAAAATACCAGGATGTCATTAGAAATTCTCGAAAAATTCCTGAGAATCGAAATCGAGATTGTGCAAAATCCTGAATAAAATGAAGAGAATACCAAACGGAGATTCTAGGAAACAATATTCTTGGAACCTCTTAGACGCGATTAGCCACAATCGGAAAATGAGATTACTGGAAAATACCAGGAAGGAATCCGAAAAAATCCTAACAACATTGGGAAGAATCCTGGCTCAAATTCCAGAATCTTCTGGACAACATTTTTGAAAATCTTAATCGAGATTGTGCAAAATCCTGAATATATTCAAGAGAAAACCAAACAAAGATTCCAGAAGACCATATTATTGGAAACCCTTTGACGGGATTTGTCAAAATCCCAAGAAGAAATTCCTGTAAAATACCAGGATGGGATCCATAGACATCCTTATGACATTTGGAAGAATCCTGGCTGAAATTCCAGAATATTCCGGGCAAAATTCTTTAGATTATAAATCTAGATTGTTGCAAATCCTGAATAAATTCAAGAGAATTCCAGACGGAGGTTCCAGAAAACATTCTTGGAAACTCTAAGACGGTCAAAATCTCAAAATGAGATTCCTTAAATAAACCAGTACAGGCTTTCAGAGAAATCTTAAAGCGATTCAAAAGAATCCTGGCCAACATTCTAGAATATTCCAGACATAATTACTGAAATTTTGAATTGAGATTGTGAAAAATCTTGAATAAATTCAAGTGAATAGCTGACGGAGATAACAGAAAATATTCTTGAAAACCCCAAGCCGAGACTTCCCAAGATCCCAAGATTAGATTCCTGGAAAATATCAGGATGGGATCAAGAGAAATTATAATAACATTTCGAAGAATCCTGGCCGAA
Organism: Aedes japonicus; assembly: GCA_034211315.2. NCBI lineage: Eukaryota > Metazoa > Arthropoda > Insecta > Diptera > Culicidae > Aedes > Aedes japonicus. Next base: position 45,809 of record JASCZW010008304.1, on the reverse strand, counting down.
ATTCCAGAATTTTTCGGACAAAATTCCAGAAAATCAAAATCGAGATCGTGTAAAATTCTGAATAAATTCAAGAGCATACCAAACAGAGAATTCAGCAAACATTGTTATTGGAACCAAAATGGGATCCAGAAAAAATCTAATGAAATTTGAAAAAAATCCTGGTCGAAATTCCAGAACGTTTCGAACAAAATTTCTAAGAATCTAAATCGAGCTTGTGCAAAATCTTGAATGAAGTCAAGAGAATATCAGGTAGAGATTCCAGAAAACAGTTACCGAACAATATACTTGGAAACCCTGAGGCAGGATTTGCAAAAATCCCAAGATGATATTTTTGGGAAATTCCAGAATAGGATTTCAGAGAAATCTTAACGAGGTTCGGAAGAATCCTGACCGGAACTCCCAAAATTCTGGACAAAATTTCTGCGAACCTAAATCGCGGTTCTGCGCAATCCTGAATAAATGCAAGCGAATATCAGACGGATATCCTAGAAAAAAAAATTCTTGGAAACCCTAAGAAAGGATTTACCAAAATTCATAGCTGAGATTCCTGGAAAATACCAGGATGGGATCCAGAGAAATTATAATGACATTTGGAAGAATCCTGGCCGAAATTCCAAAAATTTGGGCGAAAACTAATTTGAGATTGTGCAAACTCCTTAAAAAATTCTGGAGAATACCAGACAGTCATTCCATAAAACAATATTCTTGGAAACCCTTAGACTGTATTTTCCAGAATCCCAAAATGAGATTCCTGGAAGATACCAGGGTGGGATCCAAAAAAACTATTGTGACATATGGAGGAATCCTGGTTGAAATTCCATAGTATTCTGCACAAAACTCCTGGGAATCTGAATCGAGATTGTGCAAAATCCTGAATAAATCCAAGAGAATACCAGACGAAGATTCCAGAAAACAAATTTCCTGGAATTTCACAGACGGGATTTGCCAAAATCACAAGATGAGATTCCTGGAAAATACCAGTATTGGATCCAGAGAAATTCTGATAATATTACGAAGAATCCTGGCCGAAATTCCAGAATATTCTGAACAAAATTTTTGAGAATCTTAATCGAGATTGTGCATAATCCTGCAGAAATTTAATAGAATATCAGACGGAGATTCCAGAAAACAATAGTCTTGAAGACCCTTAGACGGGATTTACCTAAATCCCAACATGAGGTTTCTGGAAAATTCCAGGATGAGAACCGGAGAAATTCTAATGACATTTGGAAGAAGCCTGGCCGAAATTCCAGAATATTCCGGACAAAATTCTTGAGAATTTAAATTGGGATTGTGTAAAATCATGAATAACTCCCAAATGAGATTATGGAAAATCTGATACAGTGTTCCTTAGATTTCCAAACAGGATTCCGAAGAATTCAATTTCAGATTTTGACTAATCCAATTTGAGATTCCGATGGATCTGAATCTGGTTTCCAGATAGTCCCAAATCGAATTCCTATGAAATTCAAGTCAAATTTGTGGAAAATCTCAAACAGGATTACGGAGAATTCTAAATAGAAATCCAGGAAATCTAGGAGAGGTACCCAGAACCCTTTGGGAACATTTTTCATGGCTTCTACGAGAAGTTTACAGATCTTCTTGAAGAAGTTTCCATAACCTCTGGAAGAAGTTTTCAGAAGTTTTTGAAAAAGTTCTAGAACATCTTGAAGAAATCCAAGAACATCTGGGAGAAGTTCCAGAACTTCTGGCGCATGTTCTAGATGGTCTGGAAGAAGCTCCAGAACTTCTGGGAGAGGTTTTAAAATAAATGGGAGAATGATCAGAACTTCTGTGAGATGTTTCCAAAACCACTGAGAACAACAACTTTAAATTGTAAGCAAAGTTCTTTTTACCTTCTGAGAGAAGTTCTCAGAACTGTTTGAATAAGCTACCAGAACTCAATGAAATCCCCTGAAGATGATGCAAGAGAAGTTCTGAGAGATGTTCCCAAAACTTCTGAGAGAAATTCCCAAACATTCTGAGAAAAGGTCCCAAAATTTCTGGAAAAAGTTTCAAAAACCTCTAAGGTAAGTTCCCAATAACTTATGGGATCTGAGCGAAGTTCCTAGTTTCTCGGAGATAAGTTTTCAAAACGTCAAGAAGAAGATCCCACGATTTCTGGTTGACGTTCTCAGAACTTCTGGGAGAACTTCTCAGAACTTCTGAGAGGAGTTCCTAGTACTTCTGGAAGAAGTTAATAGAACTACTGCGTGCAGCTCCCAGATGTTATGGGAGAAGTTCCCAGATCTTCTCGGAGAAGTTCCTAGAACTCTAGGGAGAAATTCCCGAGCTTCTCGGAGAAGTTCCCAGGAATTCTTGGAAAAGTTCTCAAAATGTATGGGAAAAGTCTCTAAAAGTTATGGGAGAAGTTTCAGAACGCCAGAGAGTTGTTTTCAGATCTTCAGGGAGAAGTTTCCAGAACTTCTGAAAAATTATTTGAGAACTTCTGAGAAATTTCTAAAATATCTGGGACAAGTTTCTAGAACTTCTGAGAAAAGTTCTGAGGGAAGTTAGTAAAATATTTAAGAAAAATTCCCAGAGCCTTTATGAGAAGTACCCACAATTTCTTGGAGAAGTGCCCAAACATCTTGGAGGAGTTTTAAGAGCTGCTGGGAGAAGTTCCCTGAATAGCTGCAAGATGTTCCCAGAACTGAAGATCCCAGGGTTTCTGGTAGAAATTGCCTGAACTTCTTGGAGAACTTCCCAGAACTTCAGAAAGCAGTTCACAGAATTTCTGAAATACGTTCAAAGAATTATTGAGAGAAACCACAAAGACCTTCTGAGAGAAGATCACGAAGTCTTTTGAAAAAAGTAACCATAACTTCCAAGAGAATATTCCAGATTTTCTCATTTAACAGATTTTTGGTATTTTCTCATTTAAATATCTGACGAAAATTGCCATGACTAGTAGAGAAGTACCCAGAACATCAGACCAAAGTCTCCAAAACTTCTGAAAGATGTCCCTGAATATCTAAGAGATGTCCTCAACATGTCTGAGAGAATCTCCGAAACTTCTTACAGAATGACCTTCAAATTTCGGAGAGAAGTCCCTATTCCTCTGAAAGATGCCTCTAAATCTTTTTAGCGAAATCCTCAAAACTTATGCGAGGTGTTCCCGAAACTTTAGTGAAAAGTTCTCAAAAGCTTAAGAAAGACCTCATTAAGTTTGAAGAACTTTTGAGAAGCGTCCGAAACATTTGATAGAACAGATGAAAAGTTCTCAGAACATTTCTGAGAAAAACCCCAAAACTTCGTCCCAAAGTCCGCGAAATGTTCGAGAAGAGTCCTCTGAAAAAAAGTCCTAGAACTTCTGAGAAAAGTCACCAGAACATCTGAATCACCACCAAGTCCTTAAAAGTTCTCAATTCACCAGAATTGAGTTTCCTGGAATTTGTGCGTGAAGCAACAAATAGTTTCTGGGAGAAGACCCTAAAAGCTTCTAAGAGAAGTACCAATAGCTTCTGAGAGAAGTTTCAAGACCTTCTGAGAGTAACTAGAAATTAGAAGAAAAATTAGTATCTTCCATTTAATTCCAACTACCTTTGCTTATCTTCGACAGATACGCGTATTTCGTCTACAATGTGCAGACTTCTTCAGTGTCTCGTACTAATAACTCGACTTATTAGTACGAGACACTGAAGAAGTCTGCACATTGTAGACGAAATACGCGTATCTGTCAAGATAAGCAAATGTAGTTGGAATTAAATGGAAGATACTAATTTTTCTTCTAATTTCTAGTTACAGGTATTCCACTAAACAGCTCAAACCCTCTAGGATTCTGAGAGTAGTTTGAAGAACTTCCGAAAAATCCCCGTAACATTTTGTAGAAATCGCCATGAACTGTTTTTAACTTCCCAGAACATCAGGGTTAGGCTCCAGAACTTCTGAAAGAAGTCCCCCAAACATCTGAGAGCAGCCATCAAAACTTTTAAGAGAAGTCCCCGAAACATCTGGCCCGGGAAGCTTTTGAGAGAAGTACCCAGATCTACTCCAACTTCAGAAAGATGCTTCCAAAATATCTGAGAGAAATCTCCAAAAACTTCTGGAAGATGCTTCCAGAACTTCTGGAAAAAAGTTCTCAATAGGGCTATTGCAACTCTTAAGTGTAGTGAAGACATCGTAAATAGCCTTTTTGATCATGTAGAACATCAAGATCTGTAACTATAAATTAGAAGAAAAATTAGTAATCTCCATTTAATTCCAACTACCTATGCTTATCTTCGACAGATACGCAAATTTCGTCTACAATGTGCAGACTTCTTCAGTGTCTCGTACTAATAACTCGACTGGGTCGCAAAGGTAGTTGGAATTAAATGGAGATTACTAATTTTTCTTCTAAATTATAGTTACAAGTATTCCACTAAACAGCTCAAACCCTCTAGGATTCATCAAGATCTGTGTTCAAGGATAGTTTGGAGTGCCTTAGGTTTTCTAAAAATACTTCTGTTTGTCTATTACAGCATCGTGATGTTCCGTGGGGCTATTTCATCTCATAAGCACGATGGAGACATCGTAAATAGCCTTGTTGATCACGTAGTACATCAATATCTGTATTCAAAGATAGTTTGGAGCACCTTAGGTATCCTAGAAATACTGTTATTTGTTTAGTTCAGTGTCATACTGTCCTCTGGGGTTATATTAGCTAATAAGTATGGCGGAGACATCGTACATAGCGTTGTTGATCATGTAGAACATCAAGATTTGTATTCAAGGGTAGTTTTGAGTACGGTAGGTTTTCAAGAAATACTATAACCTGTCTATTACAGTGTCATGATGTTCCGTGGGGCTATTTCAACTCATTAGTACGGTGGAGACATAGTTAATAGTATTGTTGATTATGTAGAATATTAAGATCCATTTTCAAGGATAGTTTGGAGTCCCGTAGGCATTCTAGAAATTCTGTGACTTTCTGTGAATTCTGTATATCAGTACCATGATGTACATTGGGGCTAAATCATCTCATAAGGAAGGTGGAGACATCGTAAATAGCCTTGTTGATAAAGTAGAACATCAAAATCTGTACACAAGGATTGTGTGGAGTACCTTAGGTATCCTAGAAATACAGTTATGTCTATTACAGTATCATGATGTCCCGTGAGAGCTATTTCAACTCATAAGTACGGAGGAGACATCTTAAATAGCCTGGTTGATCATGTAGAATATCAAGATTTGAACTCAATGATAGTTTGGAGTACCTTAGGTATTCTTAAAATACTGCTATTTGTCTATTTTAGTATTATGATGTCTCCTGGGGCTATTTCAACTCATACGTACTTCGGAGACATCGTAAATAGCCGTGTTGATCACGTAGAGTATCAAGATCTGTATTCAAGAATAGTTTGGAGTACCGTAGGCATTCTTGAAATACTGCTATATATCTCTTACAGTGTCATGATATCCCTTGGTAGTCCCTCATCAACTCATTAGTACAGCTGAAACATCGCAAATCGCCTTGTTGATAATGTAGAACATCAAGGTCTGTTATCAAGGATAGTTTGAAGTGCCGTAAGTATTCTAAAAATACTGTTTTATATCTCTTACAGTGTCAACATGTCCCGTGGGGTTATTTCAACTCATAAGTACAGTGGAGACATCGTAAATAGCCTTGTTGATTATGTAGAACACCAAGATCTGCATTCAAGGATAGTTTGAAGTACCCTAGGCATTCTAGAAATACTGCAACCTCTCTGTTACAGTATCATTGTGTCCCTTGGGGCTATTCCAACTCATAAGTACGGTGGAGACATCGTAAATAGCCTTGTTGATCATATAGAACATCAAGAATTGATATCAATGGTAGTTTGGAGAAACTTGTGTATTCTAGAAACACTTTTATGTGTCTATTACAGTGTTTTAATGTCCTTTGGGGCTATTTCAACACATAAGTACGGTTTAGACATCGTAAATAGTCTTATTGATCATGTAGAACATCAAAATCTGTATTCAGGGATAGCTTGGAGTGCTGTAGGTTTTCTAGAAATACTGTAACCTGTCTATTACAGCGTCATAATGTTCTCTGGGGTTATATTAGCTAAAAAGTATGGCGGAAACATCGTAAATAGCCTTGTTGATCATGTAGAACATCAAGATCTGTACTCAAGGATTGTTTGGATTGCCTTAGGTATTCTAGAAGTACTGTTACCTGTCTATCACAGTGTTATAATGTCCTATGGGGTTATATTAGCCAAAAAGTATGGCGGAGACATCGTAAATAGCCTTTTAGATCATGTAGAACATCAAGATCTGTACTCAAGGATTGTTTGGAGTACCTTAGGATTTCTAGAAGTACTGTTATATGACTTTTACGGTGTCATGATGTCCCTTATGACTATTTCAGCTCACAAGTATGGTTGAGACATCGTTAATAGCCTTGTTGATAATGTAGAACATCAAGATCTGTATTCAAGGATAGTTTGAAGTGCTTAGGTATTTTAGAAACATTGTTATCGGTCTATTTCAGTTTAATGATGTCTCATGGGCATAATTCACTTCATTAGTACGGTGGAGACATCGTCAATCGCCCTGTTGATCATGTAGAACATCCAGATCTGTATTCAAGGATAGTTTGGAGTACCGTAGGTAGTCTAGAAATACTGTAACGTATCTATTCCAGTGTGATAATGTCCCTTGGGGCTATTTAAGCTCATGGGTATGGTGGAGAGATCGTAAATAGCCTTGTTTATCATGTAGAACATCAAGATCTGAGCTCAAGGATAGTTTGAAGTGTCTTAAGTATTCTAGAAATATTGAAACATGTCTATTACAGTGTTTTGATGTCCCCTGGGGCAATTGCGGCTCATAAGTACTGTGGAGTCATCGTAAATAGCCTCGTTGATCATGTAGAACATCAAGATCAGTATTCAAGGATAGTTTGGAGTTCATTAGGTATTCCAAAAAATACTATAGCCTGCCTATTATAGTATCATGATGTCCCGTGAGTCTATTTAAGCGCATAAGTACGGTGGAGATATCGTAAACAGCCTCGTTGATCACGTAGAACATCAAGATCAGTACTCAAGGATAGTTTGAAGTACATTACGTATTCTAAGAATACTTTAATCTGTCTATTACAGTGTCATGATGTCCCGTAGCGCTATTACAACTCCCAAGCACGGTGGAGACATCGTCAATAGCCTTGTTGATTTTGTAGAACATCAAGATCTGTATTCAATGATACTTTGGAGTACGGTAGGTATTCTAGAAAAACTGTAACATATCTATTACAGTGCTATAATGTCCCCTGGGACAATTTCAACTCATAAGTACGTTCGAGACATCCTAAATCTCCGGGTTGATCATGTAGAACATCAAGAACTGAACTCAAGAATTGTTTGGAAGCTCTAGAACAGCTTAGAAGAAACATTCGTTGGCAAATTTCACCCTTTGAATGGTTTTTATCACTTGTTCAAGCATGTAGACCATAAATTATGTTGAAATGCGGTGTAGAAACAAATCCCTTTTGCATCGGTTAAAGCATCTTCAAACAGTGGCCTTTCTGCTTTCATCCGCGGGAAGTGTCCTTGCCGGAAAGACAGGTTGATAAGATGTTTCTTCCTTTTTTTTTCTTCCTTCCTTTCCACATCGTCGATTATGTTTCCGAAGCGAGTCAAGCTGCGAAGTTGATCTTGCTCACCGGCACACCACCGGCACGGGATCAAATTCTTCGGCCCAAGCAAGCAACTCAGGTATGGCAGACGGAGTGAACATGCCGGAGATAAGTGGCACTTTGCCCGTGGTACGAAAATGGAATCATTAAAAAATTCCATCGCTGCGTGACGGGAATGTATATTTACATACACCTACGACGATGTACCGAGGGACTTCGGGAGACGGAAGTCGCCGGATTAGGAGGAGCAGGGCGCGTTTCTGCCAAAGTTTGACACTTTCACTAGAGGCGCTGTCGGTTGGAGTTTGTCCCGATGATGGATGTCATGCCGGTGATGTGATATGGGATTATAATGAACTCCCCTCCCTTCCAGTTCTCTCATCGACCTCTTGCCGTGTCTGCTGGAGAGGAAAACTTTGCTTGATTTATGTTGTCGTTAATGATCTATGACAACGTTAGAGTGGTCGCGGTCGTGGTCGTGACGCAGCCTTAAATCATTACCGGATGACTGGAGGAGCACAATCTATCGATGAACTACGTTTGTTCATTTCGGTGGAACAGCGCAGCAAATCAACTGGAAGAGCCAAAAAGTTTGACCGAGATATTAGCATTTTCCACGCCACGGGCCCGAGGCAGAAACTTCTCCGGAACAGAAGAAGACACGAACAAATCGAAGCTCGATTCGGGTCAGCAAGCGCATAATTTTTCACCAACATCGTCCGGAGACGTCCAGGCGAAGCCGAAGGGTTGTTCAAAACCGACGTTATTTCCGGAAAGAGCTTCGTCAAAGTTTCCACCAATTCGGTGCGGTTTCATGAGATGGAAATTTCCTCGAACTCGGCCAAGCATGCCATGGGAACACGGTAGGCGAGTCGCCTTCAGTCGCCATGGAAACAAGTGGTGAATTACGTATGTGCATCCAAATGTCACAGCTCGGTGCGCTCCATCTAGCTCCAGCCGCAGTGCACAGCCAGTGATGGCTGCGATGAAAAATTACATATTTATTACGAGAACTAAATCCAACTGACCGGCGTAGAGAAAAAAGTGCTCTCATTCCACTCAAGTTCATCGCGCGTAGCTGGCTGGCAATTCATTTGTCTCTTCTCATCCCGCCTCGCATTGACGACCACCTCGACCACAAAGCGTGGCTAAATTGTAGAACTTTGTATCCAATTTCTGTTCATTATGTAGTTCTGTCTGACTCCGTCGGACTGGACTGGGACCAGCCGGACTGGGAAAACGAAATTTATTGCCGAACCACTAATTGACAGTGACAGCGGGTATAAGTGAACTTTCTGACTGGATAACATTTTCCGGTTGGCATGGCGATGCAGCACAACTATCACCGCCTACTGGTCCGCATTGTCGGAGTCAATCGAGCCAATCGTGCTGAAATTTGACGTCAAAATAACAGCCGGAATCCAATTTGCGAGCTTAAGAGGTGAGACTTCCTCTGCCATGATGGATTTAAAATCGAATTGATTCCAAAACGATTCCAGTCTATTTTCGCGTTTTTTGAAAATCGAACAACGAACAAAATCCTTTCTAGTCTGCCTGGGAAAGTGCGAAAAAATCCGGTTGTTGATTCCACCCGGCCGGAGTAAACAGTTAGCGTTTACCGGGAAATGTTTATGTTCGGGAATGGGTGGAAATTTCTTATTCTTCGCGCTCCAGTCGAAAAGATGGTTCTGTTTCTGATTCGCTTCTCCAGTTTTTGCATAATTTCGAGGTTGTGGGTTTTATAAGAACCTAAATTTTTCAACTTTTCAATGTAAATAAATAAAATTGCCATAAAACGGGTCATTTGAGCGCTCGGTACATTTGCATAGACAACTGCGAATCCCGTTGGGTGCAGCTATTTTAAACGTGCGAATGGGATGGGGCATGTGTACTTGAAGCATGTCCGTAGCCTTGTAGTTCTTCACTATTTGCGTTAGGATTAGAATGGTCGAGAAAATGACAATTTTCTTTTTCAGGAACAATCCAAATCCAATCCAAATCCAATCCAAATCCAATCCAAATCCAATCCAAATCCAATCCAAATCCAATCCAAATCCAATCCAAATCCAATCCAAATCCAATCCAAATCCAATCCAAATCCAATCCAAATCCAATCCAAATCCAATCCAAATCCAATCCAAATCCAATCCAAATCCAATCCAAATCCAATCCAAATCCAATCCAAATCCAATCCAAACACAATCAAAATTCCATCAAAATTCAATTAAAATACAATCCAAATCCAATCCAAATCCAATCCAAATCCAATCCAGTTCAATCCAATCCAAATCCAATATAAATTCAATCAAAATTGAAGCTTAATCTAGTTTGCCATTCATAAAACAATTCACATTAGCGTTCAACAAATTCTAGAAACATGAAAAAGCAAGGTTTCTTATGTCTGAAAAAAGGTGGCAATTATGCTTCTTTGAAATTCGTTCTTTAAGTTATTGAGATGTTAACAGGTGAATTTGAAATAAATCGAGAAAATTCTTCATATTTCAAGAAATTTGTAAGGCTTCTGAAAAAGCTTGTGAAATGTAATACGTTCACAAATATTTAGAGAAGTTTTCAGAAAATTCACGCATTTTTTTTATAAATTCTCAGAACTTTCAAGAAACTTGAAGTTCACTGTACTTCGAAAAAATGAGTTCCGCAAAGCTTCACGAAACTTCCGAGATATTCCCAGGATTTCCGAAGAGTAAACTGAGCTTCCGAGAAGTTTCTAAATAGTCGGGAAAATTCCTTCAACTTCCAATATGTTCACAGAATTATTTTCGAAATTTCCAATAAGTTTCCAGAACTTGTTCTCAAATCTTCTCAATGTTTCAGATATGTTTTCGGAACATCCACATTGTTCTCAGTGCTTTTCTGAGCTTCACAGAACCTTGAAATGTTTACATAACAACCAAAAGGTCCCCAGAACTTCCATAATGTTTTCAGAACTTTCAGTAAGTTCTCAATAATATCAACAAGTTTTCTGATTTTTCGTGATATTTGCAAAACCATAAACAAGCTTCCAAAACTTCATATATGTTTTTGAAATTACAAAAAAATATCGATCCAAAAATTCCCAGAAATCCAACACGAAAATTATCAGACCTTCCGAGAAGTTTTGAAAATGTCCGTAGTTTTCCCAGAATCTTCAACAAGTTTTCAGGAGCACTCGATAGATTTCAGATTATCCAGAAAGTTCTCAGAGCATCCTAAAACACAACTTCTTAAAATTTCCGGAAAGTTCCCAGAAATATTTCCCGAATCTACAAAAGGGTTAAAAACTAAAAAAAAACTCAAAACTTCCAAAAACTTCTGACAAACTTGAAATATTTCCTAGAAGGTCTGAAAAGTTCGCAACCCATTTAAAATGTTCCCAGAACTTCCAAAAAAAAATCCGTAGCTCCCGAAAAAAATCCCAGGAATTATTTTTTTTTTTTGCAAGTCTCATTGAAATTTCAGAGCTTCAAGAAGTTTCACAAATCTTCTCAAAAGTGAACAGAACTAATCAATTGTTTTCAGAACTTTCGAGTCCACAACTACAGCATTTTCAGAATGTTTCCAAAACTACAAACACGTGTTCAGAACTTATAAAATATTCTAAGAAGTTCCAAAAAATTTCCAAGAAGATTTAAGGTTTCCAAAAACCACCCAAAACATTCAATAAGTGTCCAGCAATTCACTAAAGATTTCAAAACTTCTAAACAAAATTCTGAAACGTTCCCAAAATATTTTAAAAGTTCTTAATATTTCCATAAATTTTGATAGCTTCCATAAAGCTCCCAGAATTTTCTAAAAGCTAATAAAAAATATTTTTAAAAGTTTCAACAAGATTTCAGGGCCGTTAGGTTAAGTTCTCAGAGCTTCCAGAACATCAAAATGTGTCCCGAATTTGCAAATTCTTCCCAAAACTCCTATAATGTTCTTAGAATATTTAAAAGGTTCTTAGAATTTTCGGAATGGATTCGAAACTACCAACAAGTTTCCAAAACTCCAAAAATATTCCCAATATTTCAAAAACAAAAAAAATCACAAGACGTCCAACAACTTCTCAGAACTTTTAAGATGTTTCCGACTTTTAAGAAAGTTATAAGAACAGGAAATAAGTAACAAAGTACAGGTATTCCAAGAAAGAAAGAAAGCAAGAAAGTCAGAAAGGAAGAAATAAAGAAAGATTCCAGATTTTTTCAAAAAGTTCCCAGATCATCCAAAAAGTTTCAGAAAATTCAAAAAGGTTCTAAAAACATCAATTTATGAAATGAGTAACGAAAACTGATAAAACAAAATTTAGATTTCAAAACCAATCCCAAAACTCTCAAGTTCACAGAGTTTTCGAAAAATTTCAGATTTTTCCAAAAAATTACAGAACTTTAAAAAATTCCATGGTTTCCAAAGAGCTCTCAAAAAGATGTTCCAAAAATTCGCGGAACTTTCAAAGCATGAGTTTCCGATATAAGCAATAAGTTTCCGAACTTCAAAATATGACCAGAATTTTCATAAATTCCCAAAACTCTCCCAGAGGTCCCAAAACAGTCTAAACTCTCAGAGTGTTTCCTTAATCAGCAACAAAATAGTGAACTTTAAAATGTGGCCACTACTTTCAGTTTTTGATACTACCAACACATTTCCAGAACTACAAAAATATTCTCAATCTTTCATAAATGTTCTCAGTTCCCGAAAAACCGTCTCTCACAACTTCTAAGAAGCTCCCGTGTTTTCCAGAATGTTACCAGAGTTTTCAAGAAGTTCTCAAATTCTCCATGTCTTTTAGAATTTTCAAAACATTCTAATATTTAAAAAAATGCAGAAATGCTAAACATTTCCAAAATAGTTTTCAGAACTTTAAAAAAGCTTTAAAACTTCCAAAATGTTCTCAAAACTTCCAAGAGGTTTCAGGAATTCCCGAAAGATCCCAGAACTTTGAAATTGTGTTCAAAAGTAGCACAAAGATCAGTACATCACAAAAGTTTCGTTCTCAGAGTACGGAAAATTTCTCCAGATTATCCAAGAAATTCTCAGAATATCAAAAAAATTCCAATCATTGCTTCTAAATAATTACCAGAATAACAAATATATTCCCAAAGCTTCAAAGTGTTCCTGTAAGTTACGAGAGCCCACAAAATAAAAAAAAAAAATAAAAAAAAAGTCGGTATGTTTCCCTTAAATACCAAACATCGAAATGTTACCAGAAATTTCACAATATTTCCGTACTTACCTGCGTTTTTCTACAAAACGTGCCTAATATATCAAAAATATTCTCAGAACTTCCAAAAATTTCCAGAAGGTTCATGGAGCTTTAGATAAAAAAAATTAAGTTCCGAAAAGATCCCATTACATTGAAAAAAGTTTCCAGAGACAAACAAGGAGCAGGTCTTCCGCAAAGTTCCCTAAACGTCAGGGTTTCCGAAAAGTTCCAAGATCATCCAAAAATTCTCAGAAAATTCAAAAAGCATCCGTTCCAAACCAGTAGATTCAAAAAGTTTCCAAATCTAATTAAAAGTTCTCAAAACTTTAAAACTGTTTCTTAAAGTTTCCAAAACTACATATGTTACATAAATTAAGCTAAAGTTTCCAGAACTACGTAAATGTTCCCGAAATATCAAAAATATTCTCAAAACATTCGAAAAGATTTCAATACTCCCTGAAAGTTAACAGAGCTTTCGAGAAATTTCCAGATTTCTCAAAAGTTCCAAGAAAGTTCAAGCAGTTTCCAAAAGTACAAAAAAATATGGGGTCTTACAAGAAATTTCGTCAATTTCCAGAAAGATCCCAGACATTCCAGAACGTATCCACATCATCCGTAATTTTTCAAAACTTCCAAAAAATTCTGGAAACTTCGAAATGGTGCTCAAAATTTTGGAAAAGGCTCCTAGAAATTCTAAATTTTCTTCTTCCTTCCAAAACGTTTTCAGAACTTCTCGAATAAATTCCGATCTTCTCAAACGTGTTCAGAGCTACTCAAATGTTCTCTGAGCTTCCAAAAATTTCTCAACAATTTTCATTGAATAATCAGACCATTGAAATAATTTAAGAACGCTCTGAATATTTTCTTTACTACCAACGTATTTTCAGAGCTACAAAATGTTCTCAAAACCTTCAGAAAGGTCTTTTGACTCACAGAAAATTTGAAGATTTAGAATATCCTTAAAGATCTCTTGAAATGTGCCTAGAATTACAAAAAAGATTTCAGAATTTCTTAAACGTTATCAATTATACCAGAAAATTCCCAGCGCTTCTAAAGAGCGCCCAAATCATCCGAATGGTTCTCAAAACTTCAAAAGTTTCGATAGCTTTCAAAAACCTCCTAGAATCGCCGAAGATATCCCAGAAAATCCAAAATGTTTCGAAAAAAATTCAGATGTGAGAAAAGTTCTCAACACATCCAGAAATGTTTTCAGAACTTCTAAAATGTTCTCAAAACGTCTAAAAAATTCGCAGATATGAAAAAAAACACAGAGCTATTCACAGAGTACCCAGATGTCCGAAAACACCTTAAAGGTTCAATGCTTTCGAGAAATTTCCAGATTTCTCCCAAGTTTCAAAAAGTTTCTAGAAGTACGAAAAAAAATTCACATAGCTCTGAGCGCATGCAAAAACTTTGCAGAATCTCGAAAAAGATCCTAAATATTTTCAGAATCTCTACTAAATACTATCTCTAAATAGATCTCAGTCCTCTTCCAGACAGTTCTTAAAGTTTCCAAAATTTCTCCATATCATCCAAGACATTTTTGGAATGTCTAAATAGTTCCAAAACCTTCCAAATACTTCCTAAAAGTACCCAAATTACTCAGAAAATCTAAAATGTTGTTATAAGCTTAACAGTTTAGGAACTTTAATGAACTTTCCAGAACTTTAAAATGTTCCCTATACTCCAATAATTTCGAAAAAGTTATCAGAACTTCTAAAATGTTCTCAGAATTCCTAAAAAATCTCGAAATTTAAAAAAAAATTACGGAATTTTCAGTTAGTTTCTTAGATTAGCCGAAAAATACTGAACTTCTTAATGTTACCAGAACTTACTGAAAGCTATCAGCGAGTTTCCAGAACTGCAAAAATATCCCTAAAATTTCAAATATAACTCAAACCACATTTTTCCCAAAACTTCCAAAAAGTGAATAGAGTTTCGAAAAAAAGAAGAAAAAAGTTCCCTGAACATTTAAAACGTTCCCAGCAAGGGAAGAAAACAGATCTTCCAAAGAGATACATAAATTTCCGGAAAGATTCAAAAGTTTTCAAAAAAATCCAAGAGCATCCAAAAATTCTTAGAAAATTCTAAAAGTTTGAAAATCTTCCATTTCCGTAGTGGGTTACTGAACATTCCAAAATTTCAAAAACGTTCTCAGGTCATTCAAAAACTTCTAACTTTGCCGAGGACGGCTACCCTCTAGAGCTTCATCTGGTAAAGATAAACTGCCGCGCCATCTCTGTGGCAAAGTCTGATATCATGATAATGTCAAAATACGATATATTACATACCGAAGCTTCATTCGAAAAACACAGACTGCAGCTCCATCTCTGCGGCCAGATCTGTAACTAATATGACAATCTCACAAAACGACAAATGACATACTGAAAAACTTTGACCGAGTTGTCAATTCTCTAGCGCTTCGTTTGGCAAAGATATACTGCAGCGCCATTTCTGCGGTGTGATCTGGAACTAATATGGTAATTTCAAAATAGGACAAGTGGCGTACTGAGAAATTTTGTCGAAAACAAAATCCCTTCTTTCAAAAAAATTCCAAAGCTACCTGCAAGTTTCTACATCTACGAAATGTTTCCAAAAATTTCAAAAATATTCTCAGAACTTCCGGAAAGTTTCCAAAACTTCTTTAAAGTTTACCGAGCTTTCGAAATACTTCTAGATTTCTCAAAAGTTCTAAGAAAATACAAAAAGTATCCTTCTTCTTTCTTCTTTTAACATTTCACTTGCTCTCAACTAAGTGTGCTAAATGCACTTCCACAGTTAGTAATTGAGAGCTTTCTATGTCAGGTGCCATTTATGCTTTGTATGATTGTGTGCCTAGTACAATCATACCCTATGCCCAGGGAGTCGAAAATTTTTCCTTAAAGAAAAAATTCTAGCATGGTACTGCTTTGTAGCTGCGCCTATACCGACTGAGCTGAGGGAGAACCCAAAAGTAAGGGAGGATCAAAAAGTATCCAGAAGTACTAAACATATCGGCTCTTCCAAGAAGTTCCCTCAACTTTCAGAAAGATCCAAGAGTGTTCAATAAGTTCAAAGATCATGCAAAATCCTCAACGAGCTACAAATTCCAAAACTTTCATAGAGTTCCCAAATCTCAGAAGTAACAAAAAGTTCTCAGAACTTTCAGAATGCTTCCAGAACTACAATAATGTTCTCAGAACATCCATAAACTTTTCAGAACTTCTAAGATGTTGCAGTGACTTCCAGATAGTTTCCAAAGTTCTACAAAACGTTCTACAAAAATTTTCAAGAATGTTCTAGAATTCCCGAAACATCCCAAAAAGTTCATAAAAATTCCAGAAACGACCAAATGATCTAAGAATTTGAAAAAAAGAATCCCAAAACTTCCAGAAAACTCGCAGCTCTGATCATCCGAAAAATTCTCAGAAGTTCCAAAACCGTCCAAATAATTCCCCGAATTATTGATAAGTTTCCAGCACCTTTAAATGTTCCTAAAACTTGCAAAAAGTTGCCAACAGGCTGTGTGATTTTTCGGAATGATTCCTTCATTAGCATAAAAAACTGGATATTTGGTTTGTTTGTTTCTTCAATATTCAGAATTCCAGTCTTTGGCTGGGTCACTCAAACACCTCATTGGGTATTTTAGTAACTTTTTCGGGGATAAGATTCAAGCTCGTGACTTTGGCGTGAAAGATATGGAAGAACCACTAGAACATCCAAAAAGCCGGACTTCAAAATGTTACCAGAACTTAAAAAATGTTTCCGAAGCAACCAGCAAGTTTCTAAAACTTCAGAATTGTTCCAAAAATTTCAAAAAACACATCAAAACTTCTAGAATACTAACAAAACTCCCAAAAAGTTCACAGAGTTTTCGAATTATTTCTAGTTTTCTCAAAAGTTCTCAATTGCTTAGTTTTCATAGTTGCAAAAAGTTCTAAAATTTTCCAAAAATGCTTAGAATTTCCAAAAAGTCCCTAGAACTTCCAAGAAGTTACAGGAATTCCCAAAAGATCCCGGAACTTTCAAAAACTATCCAGATTCTAATCTATCTTCTAAGAAGTTCCAGTGACTTCAAGAAATTTGCCAGAGTTTCAGAAAAGTTCTCAAATTTTCAGAAAACTCTCAGAACTTTCAAAAATTTTGGAAAATTTCGAAGAAGATCCTAAATGTTATTGTTGTTATTGTTTCGTATTTATGTGACTTTCAGCATGAGGCTGCTTTGTCACTTCACGGAAACGACCTGGACTTTTTTTTTATGGAATCCATAAACACATGGGCTGGGACCATTTGCTTTACTTCGCGCCAAGAAGACGTGATCAGAGACTTTTCAGCACAGAAAATTCTAACGGTGCCGACTGGAATCGACACCAGACTGACTGGAGTAACAGGCAACTACTCTTATAACTGCATCACCGGCGCCGTCAAAAATCCAAATTGTTTCCATAATTTTCAAAAGCTTTTCAGAATTAAAAAAAATAATTCTCAGGGTTTCCGAAAAGTTTCCATGTCTTTCATGTAGTTTCCAACATTCCTTAAGAGATCCCAAAACATTCAAATGGTTTTTAGACAAACCTAAAAAGTTCCAATACCTCGCAAATAATTCCCAGGATTTCCTTAAAGGTCCCAGAACTTCGAAATCCTCTTGAAACACCCAAAAAGTTCTCAAAATTTCCTAACTGTTTCAGAATGTTTCGTTAATAAGCAACAAAATTCAAAATGTTTCCAAAGTAAACTGAATTACCAGAAAAAAACCCCAAGACTGCAAAAATATTCTCAGAACTTCCAAAAAATTCCAATACTCTCAAGAAGTCAGATAGAGCATATCCAGGTTTCCCAAAAAATTCCTGAACTTTTACAAATTTTCACGTAGTGCAAACAAAAAATAAGTCTGCCAAGAAGTTCCTCAAACTTCCAGAACGGTTCAGAACTCAAAAAAAAATACCCTAATTATCCGAAAAATCTCTGAAAATTCAAACAGTTTTGAAAACATCCGTTTCCAAAATGAGTAACAACTACCTGGACTTCAAATAACACTTGTACTTTCAAATCTAATCAAAAGTTCGCTCACTTTTTAAGAAGTTCCTGGAACTTTCAAGAAGTTCCGAAAACGTTTAGAACGTTTCCAAAAGAACCAAATGGTTTCGAGATCTACACTAATGTCTCCCAAATTCAGAAAGGTTCTCAGGACATCCAAAAACATCTAAGATCTTCTAAGAAGTTCCAGTGACTTCCAGAGAGTTCCCAGCGTTTCCAAAAAGCTCTTAATTTTTTCGAAAATTCTCGGAACTTTACAAGTGTGCAATCGTGCTTTCAAGAATTTTCCACATTTTTTAAGAAGTACCAGGAATTTTTATGAAAATGTTTTCATCCAGAGAGTTCTCAGATTATGGTAAATGTCTCCTGAGCATCCAAGAAATCATCAGAATTTTCAAAAGGTTTCAATACCTTCAAAGTTATTTCTATAATTCCAACGACTAATCGTGTAGTATAGTTTTGAGAATAGGAATATCACGGCCCACATTCATTGGTAACACGAACGTTAAAGTTCTCAGAGTATCTAAATATCCCCAGAGCGGTCAAGAAATTTTCAGAATTTCTAAAAAGTCCCAATACTTTCGGAATAGTTCCCAGTATTACCAATAAGCTCCCGAAATTCCAAAATTACTACAACTTTTGGAATGTTTCCCTAATAAGCAACAAAATACCGTACTCCGAATGATAACCAGATGTTTAATAATGTTTCCGAAGCTACCAACAAGTTTCCAGCGCTACTAAAATGTTCTTAAAATTTAAAAATGTTTTCAGAACATTCGAAAACTTCTCAGAACTTCTAAGAAGTTTTAATGACGTCTAGAAAGTTCCTGAGGTTCTCAAATTTTCCAAAATGTGTCATAACATTGAAAGTGTTCTGTAAACTTGAACAAAAGAATTCCGGTCGTCTTAAATGCTTCCACAGTATTAAAATAGTTTTCAGAACTTCCAAAATGTTCTTGAAATTTTCAAAAAGTTCTCAGAATTTTCAATTTTTTAGAATTCCCAAAATATCTCAGAACTTCCAAATGTTTTCAGATATCGTAAAGATCGCAGAACTTCAAAAAAAATCCTAATACTTGTAAATTCCAAAACTTCCTGAAGAAGGTTCTTATAGTTCTGATCATCCAAAAAATTCCAGAATTTCCAAACGGCTTCAATACCTTCAAATTATTCACAGAATTACCAACCTTTTCCCAGAATTATTAAAAATGTCTCAGAAAATCCAAAATGATACCATTAGTTTCAAAATGTTCTCAGAGCTTCAAAATGTTACCTGAACTTCCAAAATGATCCAAGATTTCCAATATCCTTAAAGTTTTCTGAACTTCAAGAATGTCTTACAAATTTCAAAAATTATCTCAGAACTTCCGCAAAGCTCTGAAAACTCCGTAAAAGTTTATCCTGATAGTTCTCAAAAGTTTTAAGGAAACTAAAAAAAAAATCCTGTAGTACAAAAAAAAACAGATTTTCTAAGAAGTCCCTAAAACATCCAGAAAGATCCCACAGTTTCCAAAACTATCCAAGATCATCCAAAAATTTCTGAAAATTTCCAAAGGAACCGAGAATTCCAAAGAAGTTAGAAATTCAAATGTTGTCAGATCATCCAAAAAACCTCAGAACATTCAAAAAGTTCTGAAAACTTTGCTTTCTAACTAGAAATTAGAAGAAAAATTAGTATCTTCCATTTAATTCCAACTAACTTTGCTTATCTTTGACAGATACGCGTATTTCGTCTACAATGTGCAGACTTCTTCAGTGTCTCGTACTAATAACTCGACTCGACAGCTCAAACACCCTAGGATTCATCTTTGCTTTCTGTTAATGTTGCTCCGAAATGAGCAGCATGTTCCCTACCTTAAAAATGTGACCAGAACAATCAAAATGTGTCTGAAACTGTGTCTGTGTACACTGTAAAACAAAATTGAGGACTTTTTCCAAATTATTTCCAAATTTGCAAAGTATATTCAGAACTTCCTTAACGATCTTAAACCCCCAAAAAGTGCATAGAACTTTCGAGAAATTTTCTGATCTACAAATTGTGCCCAGAACTTATGAAAAAGTCTCAGAAGTAAAAAAAACCAAAGACATCCAAAAACTTCCCTAAATTTCCAGAATGATCGCAAAGTTTCTAGAGCATTCCTAGTTCATCCAAAAATTCTCAGAACATTTCATAAGTTTCCAAAATGAGCAACAAGTTTCTGAAATTCGGAATGTTACGAACACTTTTGAAATGTTTCTTAAGCTCCCAACAACTACACAAATGTCCCCAAAATTTCAAAAATATTCATAGAACTTCCAAATAATTCGCGAACTCACCGAGAAATTGCTAGATTATCCAAAAAAAGGTTCCAAAAGTAAAAAAATATTCAGGTCTTTCAAGAAATTTCACCAACTTCCTGAAAGATCCCAGAATTTTCCAAAAACTTCTTAGGTCATCCAAGATTTTTCATAAGTTTCAAAATTTTTCGAAAACTTTGGAATTTTAGATAAGTTATCAGGAAATTCAAAGTGTTCTTAGAAATTTTTAAATGCTCTGAAATTTTTTAAAAACTTCTCAGATCTTCCAAAATTTTCGCCGGACTATTTTAGAAAGTTTCCTGGAATCTCTATATCTAAAAATGGATTTCTGTCTGTCTATCTGAACCTTATAGACTCGAAAACTTCTAGGTCGATCGGCGTGAATTTTCGTATGGAGGGGTTTTCGGGGCAGGGGAAGTTTTTTATGATAGTAAGAGGCCCTCCCTTCTCTGAAAGCGGGTGGGGAGGGGGGTCTCCCATACAATTACAACACAAATAACTCGAGAACTAATCAAGCAAAGGAAACAAATTTTAGCATGTGGAAGGTTTGAGAAGCGAATTTTTTTTCTTTGGTGTTCTGAAACCCCTTCCCTCTCTAAAAGAGGAGGCTCTCTTACAAATAAAACAGAAGTTTCTGCGCATAACTCAAGAACAAATCAAGCAAATGAAACCAAACTTGGCATATGAGGTTTTCTGGAGGTGGTGGTTGAAGACCTCTCCAATTTCCAGAAGAGGGGGGGGGGGTTTCATACAAATGTATGTCTAACTCGAGAATTAATAAAGTAAATGGAACCAACTTTGGCACGTGGGGAGGCAAGAAACGTTTCTATGGTGGTTCAAGATCCCGCCTCTCTCTGGTAGGGGGGGGGGGTCTCATACAAATGAAACACAAATTTAAACCCAACATGAGAATTATCCCTACTTTTATGAAAATTGTATGCAGGAGCTTTTGAGGCAGGACATGGTTCATATGTTGGTTCGAAACTCCTTCTCCGTCTGAAGGAGGGGGAAGGGCGAGGGGGGGGGGGTTTCCTATACAAATGAAACACATATTTCTGCATAACTCGAGACCTAATCAAGCAAAGGAAACAAATTTTAACATGTGGAAGTTTTTGGGGCGAATTTTTTGTTCTTTGGTGTTTTGAAACCCCTCCCTCTCTGATAGGGGAGGCTCCCATACAAATAAAACAGAAGTTTCTGCGCATAAGTCAAGAACAAATCAATTTAATGAAACCAAGTTTGGCATGCTAGGTTTTCTGGGGGCAAGAAATCTTTCTACGGTGGTTGTATGCCGGAGTTTTTGAGGCCGGACAAGGTTCTAATGATGGTTCGAGACTCCTTCCCCGTCTGTAGAGAGGGAAGGAGGGGGGGGGGCTCCCATACAAATGAAACACACACAACTCGAACTAATCGAGCAAATGGAGCCAAATTTGGAATGTGGTGATCTTTGAAGGCACGAAATGTTTGTATGGTCGTTTGAAACCCTTCTCCCTGCATCCAGGGGAGGAGGGGGGGGTCTATCATATGAATGAAATAGAAATTTCTGCATAACTCGAGAACTAATGAAGCAAATGAAATCAATTTTAGCATGTGGAAGCTTCTGGAAGCAGGACTTTTTCTATAGTCGTTTGCGACCCCTCCTTTTTCTAGAAGGGATGGCCCTCAAACAAATGAAAAAGAAATTTCGCATAACTCAAGAATTATTTAAGCAAATGGAACCAAATTTGGCTTGTGGAGGTATTTGAAGGCAAACCCTGTTTCAATGGTGGTTTGAGATCCCTCCGCCTTCGTGAAGAGAAGGGGGGGGGGGGGTATACAAATGAAACACAAATTTCCGCATAACTCAAGAACTAATCAAGCAAATGAAATCATTGTAGGCTCGAAATCCCTCTCCCTTTAGGAAGGGGATGGGAGGGGGGGGGGGCAACCATACAAAGGAAATACCACTTTCTGTATAACTCGAGAACAAATCAAATGGAATCAAATTTGGCATGTGGGGGCTTCTGGAAGCAGGATTTTTTCCTATGGTTGTTTGAGACCCCTCCCTTTTCTGGAAGGGATGGCCCTCAAACAAATGGAAAAGAAGTTTCGCATAACTCAAGAACTATTTAAGCAAATGGAACCAAATTTGGGATGTGGAGGTTTCTGAAGGCAAACCCTGTTTCAATGGTGGTTAGAGATCCCTCTGCCTTCGTGTAGAGGGGGGAGCGGGTTATACAAATGAAACACAAATTTCTGTATAACTCGAGTACTAATCAAGCAAATGAAACCAAATTTGGTATGTGGTGATCTTTGAAGGCTCGAAATTCCTCTCCCTTTAGGTAGGAGATGGGAGAGGGAGGGGGGGGGGCCTTCATGCAAAGGAAAAACCACTTTCTGTATAGCTCGAGAACTAATCAAATGGAATCAAATTTGGCATGTAGGGGCTTCTGGAAGCAGGATTGTTCCTATGGTTGTATGAGACCCTTCCCTTCTCTGGAAGGGATGGCACCCAAACAAATGGAAAAAGAAATTTTGCATTACTCAAGAACTAATTGAGCAAACGGAACCGAGTTTGGCATGTGGGATTTTTTGGAGGAAGGGTTTTTTCTATAGTGGTTCAAGACCCCTCCTCTCCTAGATAGGAGGGGGGAGGGTTCTCATGCAAATGAAACGGAAATTTCTACGAAACATGAGAATTATCCAGGCAACTGAAACACCAACATGGCGTAGTTTTGAGATAGATGTTTTGTCTATGAAATGCTTCTACACAGAAAGAAATACCATGGTAGAAACTAAAGTTCCAAGGGTTAAATTAAAAACAGATTCGTTAGTTTTACTTTGCAGAAATGTAATGCACCAGTTCTATTAAATTATCTTCAAGGCTCGCACCTGACTCTGCTAGTACCATCTAAAAATTTGCAATCCGGAATTTTCCGCACCAGTCTAGCGCCGCACTTGTGGGGGGTTTGCTCGAAGTGGTCTCCATCCACGAGGGGGTTTCAAGTTATGGCTTGCAATATATTTCACTGAGCTGTTATGCAGCAGCATTTTACACAATAAGCCACCCGGTTGTTGTCTATCGCAGCTTCAGCATAAGTGTGTAGACGGTGCTGGTTGGCTCTGCTAGCTCTGACACTATTAAATATGTAACCAGAACTGGCGGCGGCAAAAAATGAAATCCATTTAGGATCCGGACCTGCTTCCCAGTGGAGAGTTGGCGAGCTTTGTGCATTGTTGCTTTTAGTTGCCGGTTGGGTGGTGAACCGGACTGGATGCGCGAAACAATGGCAATGGTTGACCGTTTCGAGTGGGAAGAATTCCGTCCATAACTCACCTTGATTCACCATCAGGGAGATTGTGAGGAGTAGGAACTGGAGCTGCTCTTCAAACGCTTCCTAATTCACAGTTCGTCGTTGCTAGAATGAGAAATCTCAAACAATAAGAAACCTCAAACTTACCTGAAATCCATTTAGCAGCATTCCCAAAAAATCTGTATGTGTCGATCGAATGTTCCCCGCGAACCACTTTCGCACGATGTGCGCTAAAAATAGATTCCGGTTCCGCAAATTTCCACTCGGCAGCGCCCACATAGGTGTTGAATTTTCGTTGTTTCAATTTTGCGTGGCATTTCGAACCATTCAAGTTGCAAATAATCGATGATTTTACGACCACTTTCGAGTTTTTCGAGCTTCTTCAAATATCCACAACCTCGCCGAAACGAATTTTCCATAATGTAGCGCATTATTCTAACGAATTCAGGCCAGCACACATGCCCGGTTGCCTAATGACGGAGTGCTACACTTTGACGGTAATTCCTAGCACCTGTCAGACGAGGTAAGACGAAGAAAGAGAGAAAAACTCGTTTCAAAAGATATGGGCAAATCGGCACCTTCCACCCAAAACAAGACAAGATCGATTAGTGTAACGCGCTCCGCCCTCCTCCTCTGGCCTCCGACAGCGGCTATGCAAAAAGATACTCTGCTACTAAGCGACCGCGAGGAATCCAGGGCTGCTACGATTAACCGAAAGTCATTAGCAGACACGACATTGTCACTCGACGATGACGCCGGGGCAGATAATTGCTTCTGAAAGCGCCCCCGATTGGACAGAGAGAGAGAGACATAACCTTGCCGAAAAGGGTGTTCCATGCACCTACATTTCGCAAACAACCGTCCAAGTGGGGACTGTTGAGGAAAGTTTGTCAACGACGACGACGACGACGACGAGTTTAGTGCTCTAGGCGCCCACTTGGCCTCTCCGTTTCACCTGCCCTCTTGGTGCCGTTGGCGCTAGTCAACCTACTGTCAGCACCATGTGTGGACGCGCGCCGATGACGGTAGTGTTGGTCGTTTCCCTCGTTCGCATACTTTGGATCAACCTCGTGACTTCCTTTCCGAAAGCCGCTCATGTGAGTCAAGTCCGCTTTTGGATTCGAGCAGTTCGCTAATTCCAATAGCTCCCCCCCCCCCCGCCTCTCTTGGATGGGAAATCGCCTTTTCCACTCAACACCGTCAAGCCAAAGTATGCATCTTATTACTTACCTGGCTACATTGTGCACCAATTCAGATCCGAACTCCGTCGTCATAAAAAAGAAACATACAGAACATTGTCACGCAATCAACCTTTTCGCTCACTCTCTCTCTCTCCCCCCCTGAAAACACGAAACCCAAGCAGCTACTCGTTTTTTCTTCCCATCTATTCCTCCCCATTCACAGCGCCTACTCCGTCGGAGCAAATTAGTTCCACCCTGTTTCGACTTACGAAATGCCGCCGTTCGATCGTCGTTATGCTTATCTTGTTTTGAACTCCCCTCTTCCCTCTTCTTTTTCCGCTCCCCCGAAACCCGTCGGATTAGAGAAGGATCCTCCTATAGAGGAAAACCGAAATCTGTCCGAGTGACATGAATTGATTGTTTTAATTATTGCCGTCTCCACGATCTTTCGCTCGGCCGGTCGCCGGACGCGCGGTCGGAATTCTTCCGGAAAAAGAAGCGTTTGACAGCTTCTGAAGAGTGGATGTCTTGTACGTAATGGTTTTGTTTGTTTGGGAATTGCCCGAATTCCGTCCCTAATTGAAGCCGAGCGTTTTGTCGTTCATTGTTATGTGGCTATGGGGATACTAAAGGCAATTATGGGCTTGTCCATTTCCCAGGATTACTAGACTGGCCGGCACAATATGGATTTATCCAAGGGTAAATCCCTGTAGATTTTGAGATCCTATCGTTTGTCCTCTTCCCATGGGTTATTACACCAGTGAAGAATTATACAACACCTGATAATTTTGGGAACATCGGTCAACTACTAGTTTGAAGGCTCTGGGAAACTTCTTAGAAAAACGTCGACGAAATTCTGGAAAATTTTGAAAAGTTCTGGATATATATCGGAAGCTTTTGAAACTGATTGAATGTTCTGGAAACTTTTCGAAAAATCTGAGAAACATTTTATGAATTCTGAGAACTTTTTGGAAGTCCGGCAAATTGAAGTTCTGAGAATTTTCAAGCACTTTAGAGCATCTATGAAGTTCTGTAAGTTTTTGAAAGTATTTTTAATCTCCATCAATGCACAGTGGTCCAGAATGCAAATTTAGGTGAAAAGATACATTTTCAGCCAAAGTTTGAAGTTTTGGAGCCAAGTTGTCCTCCACAAAGTTGTTTTAAATAACAAGGTGCTTATTTTGGAGTGAATGAAAACTAGGGTGGTCCTTATTTTCGGTGAAATCAAAAATCTAACTTTTTTATATGCAGAAATAAAGGCGTACAGTATTCAAAAAGTTGTAGAATGAATAATTTCAAGTAACTCTGATTGTATTTTTTTTCTGTACCTTTTGATAGGACCGAATTAGAGCATTTTTTTCGAAGTGCGTACAGAAAAAAATGTGTTTTGCTGTAGCTTTTGTATTTAAAATTTGCCAACAACATTGTTTTCAGATGATTTTTATAACTTAAAAAGATAAAAATTTTGACGTGTAAATCTTGCCGATGGCTCTTACCGTTAGCGAGCAACTAACGATTTACTTTTAAAATTACGCCCTTTTCAAATGTGTTTTACTCAATTTAAAAAGATAACCTATCTCGCGTTTTCAGACATGATATCCCAAGTAACCATAAGCGTTAAGCTATAGCCCGATAATAGCACTATATCAGCATCAATGTTGCTTAAAAGTTCTATATTAGCATACGTTATGCATGCAAGCTTCATATTAGCATCATAAATGCACTCAAGCTCCACCCAACATTTAGCATTATCGCTAGCATTATATGCGCATATAAGGCTGTTATAATGCATAAAAGTATTAATCATGATCACAGCATACATGCTTTAAATCTGCATTTAGTGCTAATATAAGGCTATCATATAATGCTTAGAATTTGTTTACAAAAGCATTGAAAAGTAATTTGGCGTCAACCAAAACCAGTATGACCAAGAATAAATGAAAAAAAAAACTTTAACAGTGGAAATTATAGAAGTAAAGTGAATTTGTATCGAAACTACGAGACTTCTAGACTTAACAAACCTGATCATATTGATGATTTGGTTCCAGAAACTGCTAAATCTCCATCAGCCAGTTATTTTTACGCCTTCAAATTCGTTCGTAGAATCCGAAGATGAAAGCTCTAACAATTCTGGAACAACTTATTGGCACAGGCAGCAAAAGCAGCGAGCCAACCATGCATGATGATACCTTGATTTAAGACGCAGTACAGGAAATTTTCGCAATATATTCAATTTACAATATATTACTTTACTTATACACCCAATACTAAAAATATGAATTTACTCTAAGTGGTTTGTTTATAGCTTAATGTTGCATGCATTTTTCCTCCTCTTTTTTGCTAATACTAACAATAAGGAGAAGCAAACCAAGAAATAGTTCTTAAAAAAACAGACGGAAACAGACAGCAGATAAATGCAGAATAATAGCATTAGCAGTGCCAAAAACGGGCTACCAAAACTGACAGTTATGTTCAGGTGCATTAATATAGCATTACTAATGCTATTTACGAGCTGTCACTTCTGCATTATATAAGCACGTTATTTCGCCTTTCTTAGCATTATATTAGCATTATATCTGAATAAAGAGCTTCAAGGCATTTAAGTGCAGCTTTATATGCAGATATAATGCTGATATAATGCCAAATGCTGATATAATTGCCAAAGCTATAATAACTTTTGTTTGACATACGATAGAGACAATTTCAGCACACCAAAAGTTGTAACTTTTATTGTTCTAAAATCAATGCAAAGGCAACTTTGCTTAAAAAATTGAAATAAAAAAGTAACAGCAAAATAACTGATTTTTATAGGGACAACCTAGACTGTGTAGGAAAAAAATCTCTGATTCGGTCCTACCAAAAGGTACAGAAAAAAAATTACCATCAAAGTTGCTGGAAATTAACAATTCTACACCTTTTTTGAATGATGGATGCCTTTATTTCAGCAAATAAAAAGTTAGATTTTCGATTTCTCTAAAAATAAGGACCAACCTAGTTCTCATTCACACCAAACGAAGCGCCTTGTTATAAGATACAACTTTGTGCAAGACAATTTTGCTCCAAAACTTCAAACTTAGGCTGAAAATGTATCTTTCCAGCTAAATTCGCATTCAGGACCACTGTGCAATGTTTCGGACTTCTTGAACAGCAGGAATATTCTAGAATTTTAAGTAAACTCCAAGACCTTCTGAATATTATGGGAACTGCTTAGTAAAAAGTGGATAGTCTCGTAAGTTCGGTGACATTCTGTCAAGAGATTCGTTTGGCAACAATTTGTAAATTAAAAAGGAGGAAACAAATGCATGAAAATTCTTGAAAATTTGTAATATAAGGATTTTTTTCTTGGTTCCTACTTCTTGTAAAATGTTCCTAGAATATTGGATATTCAAAAAATTTCTCGTACTTCGCAAGAGCTTGCTGGAAATCTCAGAATCTTCCTGTAAGTTCTGGGACACCTTCTTGTAAGTTCTTATTGGGTAGGGGGAGTGGTCTTCTCGGAAGTCATGTGGGAACATGTTTGAAGTTCTATGGAAGCTTCTTCAATGTTTTGGGAGGACTTCTTGGATATTTCGGGAATTTCGGAAGAAATCTTTAGGAAACAGGTTTCCGGAACTACAAAAATATTTTTAAACATTCATAAATGTTCTCAGTACACAAAAAAAAAACTTCTAAGAAGCTCCCGTATTTTCCAGAATGTTGCCAAAGTTTCCAAGAAGTTCTCAAATTTCCTATTTTTTTAGAATTTCCAAAACATTTTGAGATTTAAAAAAACGCAGAAAATGCTAAAAAGCTTTCAAAACACCCAAAAACTTCTCAGAACGTCCAAGTGGTTGCCGAAATTCCCAAATCATCCCAGAACTTCTAAAAAGTGTTCAAGTTCATAGAGCTTTGGGCCTCTTCATAAACCACGTAGACTCATTCATGAAAGCCTCAGACACCTCCCCCTCCCCCCTTGGAGACTTTTCCCCATACATTTTTTTTTGAAATTTTGTATGGGGCGTGGACTTTGGTCAAAAAATCCGAAAAGATTCCCTCCCTGAATGTTTACAGTGCTTTCGAGAAATTTCCAGATTTCTCAAAAGCTCCAAGAAAATTCAAGAAGTTCAAGTACCATCAAATATCGGGACTTCCAAAAAGTTTTGTGAACTTCCAGAAAGATCCCACATATTCTAAAAAGTTCCCATATCATCCGTAATTTCTTAAAACTTCCAAAAATTCCTGAAAACTTCAAAATGGTTCCCAAAGTTTTAGATTTGGAAAATCTGAAAAGGTTTCCAAAAATTCTAAATTTTCTCGTTTTTTCCAAAATGTTTTCAGAACTTCTCGAATGAATTCCGATCTTCTAAAACGTGTTTAGAGTTACTCAAATGTTCTCTAAACTTCCAAAAACTTGTCCTCTGAACCAACAAAAAAATTTCAAAAATACTAAAAATATCTCATAACTTCACTTGTGTTCCCAAACTTCCAGACAGTTCCATAAGTTTCCAAAATTTCTGTAGATCATCCAAGAAATTTTTTAAATGCCCAAATAGTTCCTTTCGAGAGGAACTTTTAGGATTTTTTGTGGAAAACTGTTTGAAACTTCTGGATGAACTTCAGGGAACTTTTAATGGAATTTTTCTTGAAGTATGCAAGAAACTTTTTGGAAGTTTCGATGGAACTTCCTTGATATTCTGGAATTACTTCTGCGAAGTTCTGAGACACCTTCATGAAAAATCTGGGTAAATTTCCTGGAAATTCTAGGCATAACTTTATACTTGCTTATCAGGCATACCTAGCCATAACATCTTAGAACTTATCAGAAGTATTCGCTGTTAAGACGTTTAAGGAAACTCTTTTATTGTCAGTAGTTTTTGGAATATTTCGGATATTTAAAGAACTTTTCATATTTTCTTCGAGATTTTTTATATTTTGTCAATTTTTGCAACTGGAAATTTTGCGATCTTCTCCAGTTTTCTTGATATATCCGAGCAGCTCTGAAAAATTTGAAGTTTTTGAGTTTTCTGAGATGTTAATAGAACGTCCTATAATTTTCCAGAGGTTTTTGGATGCAATTGATAAGAAGGTTTTGGAAATAAATCTATTTCTCAGTAGTCCAAAGAACTGTTCAGAAATCCTACAAACTTCTTATGTTTGGTTTTTGTCGAAAGTTCGCAAAATTTCTCAGAACTTTTGAAGGTTTTACTATTCCTCGGAAGGTTTTCAGAACCGGGTAGGAGTTTATCCTCAATTTTCAGTAGCTCTTGGAATTTCTCAGATATTTTAAGAACTTTTCAAAAGTTCTCTGAACTTTTCGGACCTACTAAGAAATTCTCATAATTTTTCGGAATTTTAAAGAATTGCAGAATCTCTCGAAAATCTTTCGGAAATCTTCAAGAACGTCTAGGAATTTATCAGGATATTCCGAACAGTTTAGATGGATAAAGATTTATAGTCGGTAGTTCTTGGAATATCTCGTATATTTAAAGAACTTTTCAAAAGTTCTTAGAACTTTTCAAAGCTATAGGGGGCTAGGGAAATAGGCTATAGGGGGCTAGGACCACAGTGGAGACTTCGTTGGAGTTCTGGGAATTTTCTGAATCTTCAAGGGGATAGATCAGATATCTTTAGAAGAGACCCTGTCAACCTCGGCTGATTCAGCTCATGTGTTCGAGAGGTACCTGGGGGATCCTCTCGAAAGCTCAGAAGGAGCTTTTCAGAATTTCATGGGTCATTTTGTAGAAGTTTCGGGAAAAAATTCTAGATTTTTTTTGGACGAAAGATCCTCTTGAAAGTACTAGGTAAATTCTCGAGTTCAAGTACAAAAAATATTGGCGTCTTCAAAAAGTTTTGTGAACTTCAGAAATATCCCAACATATTCTAGAAAGTTCCCATATCATCCGTAATTTCTCAGAACTTTCAAAAATTCCTGAAAACTTGGAAATGGTTCCTGAAAGTTTTGGATTTGGCAAAATTTTAGAAAAGTTTGAAAAGGTTTCCAAAAATTCTAAATATTCTCGTTCCTTCAGAAATGTTTTCAGAACTTCTCGAATGAATTCCAGGATCTTCTAAAACGTGTTACTCAAATGTTCTCTGAACTAACAAAAAAATTCCAAAAATACTAAAAATATCTCATAACTTTACTTATGTTCCTCAAAATATCTCATAACTTTACTTCCAGTTCCATTAGTTTCCAAAATTTCTCTAGATCATCCAAGATATTTCTTAAATGTCCAAATAGTTCCTTTCGGGAGGAACTTTTAGGATTTTTTGTGGAAAACTTTTTGAAACTTCTGGATGAACTTCAGGGAACTTTTAATGGAATTTTTCTTGAAGTATGTAAGAAACTTTTTGGAAGTTTCGATGGAATTTCCAAAATTATCTGGAAGTACTTCTGCGAAGTTCTGAGGCACCTTCATGAAGGATCTGGGTAAATTTCCTGGAAATTCTAGGCATAACGTTATAGGTGCTGGGGAGACTTCGTTGGAGTTCTGGGAATTTTCTCAATCTTCAAGGGGATAAATCAGATATCTTTAGTAGAGACCCTGTCAACCTCGACTGACTCAGCTCATGTGATCGAAGGGAACCAGCTCATGTGTTCGAGGGGAACCTGGAGGATCCTCTCGAATGCTCAGAGGGAGCTTCTCAGAATTTCGTGGGTCATTTTGTAGAATTTTTGGGTGAAAATTCTAGGATTTTTTGGATTTTCCCGAGGAACTTTTCAGATGGTCTCAAAACCGAATTTCTTCTTAACTTCGGTTAAGTTCAGTGATACATATTGCATATAAACTGTTCGATGTTCACAAAATTTCATATTTTTTTTCTAGATCTTTTTTTATTTTTCTTTTAACAACATCCAAAAAATACTAGCAGAATTTCCAGGAAGTATCAAACAAAACCTTCAAGAAGATCCGCAAACACTTCCCCAAAATCCCCAAGAATTGTCAAACATTTTACCAACGAAATTCCTCCAGAACTTCCAAAAAAAATCACTAAGACTTCCGGAAAGTTACTCCAAAACTTTCAAGATATATCCAAAATTTACCCTCAGGAACTCCAAGAAATTCCACCAGAACTTACAAAACAAAATAACCCAGGACTATCAAGGGGTTCTTTACATTTCCAAGGAGCTCCGGATATGTCCAGACGCTCTTGAGAGTCCAGGGTTATTTTGTTTTGTAAGGGGCCAACTTTTTGGAATTCCAGTATGAACATTTCGAAAGTTCTAGGTGAACTTCTTGGAAGTTCAAAGGAAAAGTCTTGGAAGTTCTATGGGAACTTTAGTAGGTTCTAGGAAAACTTCTCGAATATATATCGGAAACATCTGGAAGTATTGATGGGATATTTTGGAAATTATAGAGCATATTTCAGGCATTTCGGGAGTATTCAACAGTTCTGTAGGACCTGAAAGTTCAAAAGGATCTAATTGGGAGTTTTCGAGGTTCCGCTGGAAAGTGTTGGTGAAACTTTTTCGAAATACAGGAAGTACTTCTTGAAAGTTACCTCTTTGAAAATTCTGGGGAAATTTCCTGGAAGTTCTAGGGATACTTTTCGGAAGTGCTGGGGTGACTTTGGTGAAGTTCTGAGAACTTTTTGAATGTTTTGAGATTGGAGAGATTCTTGGAACATCTCTGAGAGAGCAGAAATGCGGGGAATTACTTGGATGTTCAAGGGGATCTACCTAAAAGGTTTGGAGAACTTCTTGGATCTCGGGGAGCATCTTGTAAGATCTGAAAGGCGTTGTAGAAGAAGCTGTGGAGATTTTTGGAAGTTCAGTGGAAAATTGTTGTAGCTTTTTGGAAGTATAAGGGTAGCTTTTTAGAAGTTAAGGTTTACCTTTTCAAGAACTTGATGAACTTCTTGGAAGCTCTTTGGTAGCTTCTCGAAAGTTTTGGTGGAAAATTTGGAATCTTCTTGGAAGTACAAAGGGAATTTCTTGAAATTTACTAGCTAAGCTCTTAGGAAACTTCTTGAAAATTCTGGAAGTTCTGCGGGTACTTTTAATTTTTACGGGTCAAACGGCCATTTTTGATGGAGGAACTTTCTGGGGTATTATTGGAAGCTCGGGACAAACCTTTTCCTTAAAAGTTCTGGGGGAACTTCTTGGAATTTCTGAGAGTACTTTTCAGAAGCATAGTGGTAACTTGCAAGAAGTTTTGAGGGATCTTCTTGCAATGTCTGGAAATTTACCTTGGAATTTCTGAAAAAACTTTTTAGAAGTTCTGGGATAATTCCTGCAAACTCTGAAACAAACTCTGAGGAACTTTTAGTTATTTCTAGAG
The DNA here is from genome assembly GCA_034211315.2 of Aedes japonicus. Classification (NCBI taxonomy): domain Eukaryota; kingdom Metazoa; phylum Arthropoda; class Insecta; order Diptera; family Culicidae; genus Aedes; species Aedes japonicus. The sequence goes on along the minus strand of JASCZW010008304.1, from coordinate 12,972 downwards.
GTACTTTTTGTAATTTCTTCTTGTAGGCATTTCGGTGGGGGCATTTTCGATATTTCTGTAGGACCTTCCTGGAAGTTTAAAGGGAACTAATTGGGAGTTTTCGAGGATCTGCTTGAAAGTGTTGGTGAAACTTCTTGATAGTTCTGAGGTTTCTTTTGAAAGTTCTGGGAAAAGTTCCTAGGAGTTCTAGGGATACTTTTCGGAAGTGCTGGGGCGACTTCCGTGAAATTCTGGGAACTTTTTGAATGTTTTGAGAATGGAGAGATTCTTGGAGCATCTCGAATGATTTCGTGGAAATTTTGGGAAATGCTTGTAAGTGCGAGAGGAACTTTTCGAGTGTTCGGGGGGAACTAACTTGGAAGTTCTGAAGTTACTTTTTAAAAGTTTCAACTCTGTGGAATTTTTGGGGAACTTCGTAAAATTCTAGGAGAAATTATGGAAACCTCTTTAGTGTTTGAAGGGATAATAAATCTGTTAAAAGTTCTGGGGGAACTTTTTGGCATTCCTGAAAGTACTTTATAGAAGTATTGTGGGATCTGGTAAGAAGTTTTGAGGGAACTTCTTGAAATGTTCTGAGTATATCTCCAAGAAATTCTTTGAACTTCTTGGCATTTCTGAGAGTACTTTTGAAACATTGTGGGAACTGGCAAGAAGTGTTGAGGAAACTTCTTGGAATGTTGAGTATATCTCCTTGAAATCTTGAGTATATCTCCTCCGCATTTACAGTCAGGTGGTGTTTGCGCTCAATTTAACCCTCGAAATGGAAGTTTCTACTGCGGTTTTTTGTGCGTGTGGCTCATCATTCGTAAGTTTGTAGCGACCAGGGTTGCCACAATATTTTTCGTTCCCCATCTTTAATTTTCTCAGCAGAAAATCTTGGGAACCTTGCTTCAAACATTCGAATCTAGATGGTCTTATTCAGATTGAAGAAAGTTCGCAATGAGCTTCCCATGTAAGATAAAAGCCAGCTTCCTATCTGCTTGTTTGAAACACAGCAGTTTTCTCCAACAAGTTTCCAAGTCATGATCTTCGATGGCCTGTATCTCATATTTTTCGTAAAAGTACGGATATTGTTTGGAAATTGAATTGAACTCCTTCAAAGCTACAGCTTCTTGGGTTCAACACACGATGCAGTTCCTGTTGATAACTGACTAGAACGATAGCCATTTGCGGCCAATTGATGCAGAACAATGCTTCAAATTCAAGATATTTTGTATCATCTGGAATTCCTTGGATCATTTGAGGCTGCATGAGTAACTATACATATCTTGCATCAATCTGTTCCAGTGGCAGCTTTTTGCATGTGTCGCACAAAGAGCCAAAAAGTGGCAAGTACATTTGATAATTCATCAGATGAGATCTGACACGTTTTAGCAGCTTTTTGACGGATCGGTCAGAACCCATAATTACCGATGCTCCATCTGATCGACAGCCAACAAGCCTTTTTTGTAATCGTGCCATCGATCTGGAATTGTTCAACAATTGCACAATATATATTGAAATGGAGTTTTCACCACGATGATTGTGCAGAAGCGGAGTTTACAATAGTTTACATTTTCAAGAAATTAAAAAATCATTTATTAATAAAAATCAACTAATGGGTTTTTGGACCATTCATGAGCATTGTATGTCTTTTTCAAAAGCAATGATATAAGCATAACTTCGATATCACTCCAGTTAGTTAGGTTTTTTGAGGCTCACACGCCTTAAAGCATAATACGGAACCAAAATACAAATAATGTATTCATGTACTTTACAGGCCAAAAGAGTAGGCTCATACAATCAAAACTGCTAGATAAATAGTTCATTTGTAAATTTCAACTTAATTTGACTTTTTTTAATGCTCTCAGACATCCTAAACACTCATCCACCCTCGCACACCCTAATTGTGTCTTGCTAACTTTATTATCTATTTTTTTTTTGGAAAATGTTCCAATTTCAATTAACTTGTCAAAACCACAGCCTTAAATCTGCCAATCACAGGCGCTCGGCTCGCATAGCCAAGCTCACCTCCGGGGCCAATCGCCACCCACAGAGGAGAGTCTGAATCATCACATCGAATCCAGCTAGGAAAGCACTCCCAAGTACGATTTCCCAACTTTTGCCATCGTTATTTGTTCTCATCGTACGTTGCCATAAATTTTCTCTATTTGCCACCGCCATTGTCACTGTTGGCCGATGGCAGATCTCAAAAGAAGGGAGTGCCTTGCAGCCATCCAACAGCCAGAAAAGACACAAAGTCTCCACCAAACTCCACCAAAGCAAGCGAATGGAATGTAACGACATAATTTTTCTCTTTCGTGATGACATTTATGGCTTGGAACTGGATCATTCCAACCGGTCGGTTGTTGCAACGAAATAGAAAATTCGATTACCGGCTGAACTGAGTAAGCCGCTTAGTTCCTAGTTCAACTTGGCTTGGCCTCCTGTAGTAAATGTCGTAAAACCAAGCATTATAAACGAAGTAAGCCCATTCTGCAAGGCCCAATGTGTACATTATCCATCGGATAAGGCCAACGAGCTTGAGACGATTCCAGCTGCTAGAAAGAAAGTTCGAAAAAGCTCACCACCCATTCCGACCCATTACTATCGGTATTATGGATGCGGTGGAAAGCTGTAACTCTGTCGCCGAGTAAATAAAAGATGGCACACCGAAGAGGGTGAGTCGCCCTCAAATGTCAAGGAACCTCCCCCGCCTCGAGGAAAATGCCATTTGTCGCGATTATTAATGCTGTTCGGCGGGGCTGGCGGCCGGCAGCCGGCGGTAGAGCTTTTTCGTTCATCTATCTCTCAGCATGCCATGCCAGCCACAACCGCAACCGCGCCACGACTACTTTGATGACTACCTACTGCTGGACCCAAGTGGAAAACGAGCCATTTCTTTTCGCCATTCAATAGTGAACCGGGCACGGGATGGGGGTTCTATTTACTAACAAGCTTAAAGTTTATCACCTTTTCGCCATTGGCAAGTTCTTTGCACTGCGATAAAATGCAATTATGGTTTGCGCTTCAAGGGGACAGAGAACAAGCGTCATCGTTGCCACTAAGTTTGCCACAGTTGCCCCGGCCCGGCTCTAGAAGCTAGAAGAATACAATCAACAACCGTCAGCCGAACAACAAGTTCTGGTTGACAATCGGATTGGATGGTCTCGAGAGCGGCGGGGGGGCGGTGGAAGGTGGTGGAATACCGAGAATTATTGCTTTTCGCAATTGAATCCATAAGCGAGGCACCATGGTGAAGGAGAATGACTGCAACAAAAATGATTTGATTTATTAAAAAAAAAACCTCTCAAATAACCTTCGAAGAAACCTATTAGCTTTCGGATCCGGAGCAAAGAGGTCAAAGTCGATCCATGGAAAATTTTCGGCATAAGTTTGTTCAACCTCATCTCGATTTCAAACTAATGTAATCTCCGTAATTTGATGTGAGCATAAATAACGAAACTAAAAATGGCGACGTTCAATATTAGGAGCTTTCCTGGGCCTAATATGAAGTTAAAAAAAACTAGAGTTAATAATAAAGTTTAGAGCTTCCTAAATATTGAAAATCGAGAACCCTTCCAGTACTTAAGAGCTTAGAGCTTCAGAAACTTGAACAGCTTTTATCTTGGAGATTATATAAGTTGGGTAATTTTTTCATGGGAGCTTGCAAAAGTTACTAACAGAGCAATCATTTCCAAGAAGCCTTAAACAGGGTGACCACTCAGTTTTTATTTTCAAATTCCCGGTTTTTCCCGGTTTTCTCGGACCAAATGTTAAAAATTTCCCGGGTTAAGGCGCGGATCATGTAGTAATGAACTAGAATTACGAATAGAAAACAATTACTCTAAGCAAACAATTTTGAACGAATTGAGTTCCAAAGCTTAATAAAATTATATTTTCATTATAAGCGTTGTTCATAATATAAAAATGACTACATTTTAGGACCCAACTATTTACAAATTCTGCTTTCAGTTTTAGGCCCATGAAGCTAGAAAAAAATAATTTACACTGACCCTACAGTGACAGATGACAGTCTGAAATTCAGTTTGTGTCTTCAGGCATTGCTTGAGAAATTCTTTCTGGCGTTTCTAAAGGTATTCTTCAGGAGTTTGTAGTCATTCCTGCAGCGATGCTTTCAACAGTTTCTTCTGGTTGTTCTGGTGATGAAATTTATGGTGGAATCCCTGAACTTATGAAGTTTTGTGATTGTAAAGGAATCCCTGGAAGACACCTGAAAGAACTAAAAACTATAAGGTAATTGCTGAAATAATTCTTGGAAAAACCCTGATTTATTGAAGAAATTTAAGAAATTTTGTTTGCACGAGTTTCATAATCTCGTGTATCAAATTCTTCACGTAAAATATTCTGCATGTGGTTTTGTAGAATTATTTGTTAAGTTTTGTCTAGAATGTTTGCAAGGATGCTTAGATATAAATCTCTAAAAAAATTTAAAAAAAAGTATTCCGCTGGAGCAGTGTTTTTTTTAAAGTTCCTCAATCGGTTGCTCCACAAAATTCGACAGCGTTTCCTACAGGGATTTCTATAAAAATATTGTTCTTCTAATTTAGAAATATCTTCATGCATTCACGCCGAATAGAAGAATGCTCTCGATATTTATTTTTGTTATTCGAAGCATAAATATTTCGAATGTGATTTTTGGCTATCTTTAATATCATATTGCCGTGCGAAAACCTATATATCGACATGGAATTTTCATAAGGGCCAATGTCGCAAACGTAAACAATGGCTTCTTCCGCAAATTTCTTGAAAATGCAAACTCACTCAAGTAAACTGCAACTTCTATTGTAAACTCCGCTTCTGCACAATCATCGTGGTTTTTTTTTTTTTTATTCCTTTATTATGGTGATTTTTAGCCCTGGGCTGGTTCGTCTCCTGTCGTAGTCACTCAAATACCTCTTTGGGTATTTTCGTAACTTGTCCGGGGGTGAGATTCGAACTCGTGACTTTGGCGTGAGAGGTATGGATGTTAACCACTACGCCGGGGTCGCCCCAATCATCGTGGTGAAAACTCCATTTCAATATATAATGTGCAATTGTTGAACAATTCCAGATCGATGGCACGATTATTTTCCTTCTGGTTTCGTAATATCCTTTTAGACGTATGAGCCTCAAAAATAACTAACTGGAATGAAATAAAGCCATACTTAGAATTTTTCCGGGAAATGTGCAATGTAGTTTTCTGCAAACTCGAAATTATTTCTGAAGCCGAAAAGCTTCAGAACCAAAATTATGGAACTGTAATTTAATTTCCTTAATGAGGCTTTTTTCAAGCTTTTGGGAACTGAAACTGAAAATTTTTCATGTTTTTCAAAAAAAACTTTTCATGCACTTGGAAGGAAATGTTTCTTGTCGTTGAAAAAAAAAGTTGTGAACTTCGGGCAGAAGTCTTTTCAAGCTTTCCAAAATATTTGAGGAAAACTTTCTCATCATCTTAGAATAGAAATTTAATCTTGTACGAAGCTTTTCAAGCTTCTAGAGAACAAGATTAGATATCTTTATTATTGAGCTTTTCAGCCTCGTCTGGTTCGGCTCATCTTCTAGAGTATGACAATTTACGCTGTAGGGAACTTGTAATAAAAAATTTCTTAGCTATGAGAGAAGCTTGGAAAGCTTCCACCAGAAGCTTGGAAAGCTATCACCAGAAGCTTGGAAAGCTTCCACACAGTAAAAGCTTGAGAGCTTCCACAGAAACTTGGAAAGCTTCCACAGAAGCTTGAAGAAAGCTATCCACAGAAGCTTGAAAAGCATCCACAGAAGCTTGCAGAAGAAGCTTCCACAGAGAAAGCTTAGAAGAAAGCTTCCACAGAAGCTTGAAAAGCTTCCACAGTAGCTAGGATAGATCCCATCTGAAAATTTGGAGAGCCTTCTCTAGAAAGCTTGCCTAGCTCCCTCGAAAAAAATTCAGAAATTTCCTCCAGAAAATTTGAGAAAATTTCCTCTAAAATCCTGGAATACCTTCTCTAATAAGCGTAAACAATTTTTTTAGAAAACCTAAAAAGGTTGTTCTGTAACGCTCAGAAAGATTTATTTAGAAAGCATGGATTGCTTCGTCTAGAACAAATGGAAAGCTTCCTCTGGAATGCTTGGAAATCTTCCTTTAAAACGCCTGGAATGATTTCTAAAGAAAACTTGAGATATGTCGTCTAGTAAGCATGAAAAGCTTTCTCTTGTAAGCCGAAAAAATTATCACTTGTAAGCTTGGAAACTTCCTTTAAAAACTTGCAAAAGTTCCTCTAGAAAACTTGAAGACTCATTTATAAAGCATGGAAAGCTTCCTCATGAAAGCTTGGAATGCTCCCTTTAGAGTGTATAGAAAGCTTGGACTGCTTCCCGTAGAAAACTTGAAAACTATGATAGTTTCTTTTATAGAGATTGGAAAACTTCTTCTTGGAAAGGTTCCTATAGGGAACATGTAAAGTGTCCTGTGGAAAACTTCCTCTAGGATATTTGGAAGTTCCTCTTGAAAACCTGAAACTTCTTCTCCTAAAAACATACAATTTTTCTTCCAGAAGCCTTAGAAATTTTTCTCTGGAAAGCTTCGAAAACTTTTTCTCAAAAGCTTTGAAAGTTTCTTCAATAATTCTTCGAAAGCTCCCTCTAGAAAGCTTGGAAATGCTCCTTTAGGTAACTTGGAAACTGTCCTTTAGATGTTTTGGAAAGGCTTGGCAGAGCTTCCACAGAAGCTTAGAGCTTCCACAGAAGCTTGGAAAGCTGCTACCAGGAGGCTTCCAAGCTTGAAGCTCAGCCAGAAGCTTGGCTTCCACAGAAGCTTGGAAGCTTCCACAGAAGCTTGGAAAGCTCCACCAGAAGCTTGAAAGCTTCCACCAGAAGCTTGGAAAGCTTCCATCAGAGCTTCAGGCTTCCACCAGAAGCTTGGAAGCTTCCACCAGAAGCTTGGAAGCTTCCACCAGAAGCTTGGAAAGCTTCCACCAGAAGCTTGGAAAGCTTCCACCAGAAGCTTGGAAAGCTTCCACCAGAAGCTTGGAAAGCTTCCACCAGAAGCTTGGAAAGCTCCACCAGAACTTGGGCTTCCACAGAAGCTTGGAAGCTTCCACAGAAGTCAAGCTTCCACAGAGCTTCAGGCTTCACCAGAAGCCTGGAAAGCTTCCATCCGAAAGCTCAGAAGCTTCCCTAGAAACTTGGAAGCTTCACAGAAGCTTGGAAAGCTTCCACAGAGCTTGGAAAGCTTCCACAGAAGAGCTTGGAAGCTGCTTCCCAGGCTTGGAAGTCTTAGAAGCTTCCACAGAAGCTTGGAAAGCTTCCACAGAAGCTTGGAAAGCTTCCACCAGAAGCTTGGAAAGCTACCACAGAAGCTTGGAAAGCTTCCACAGAGCTGGAAAGCTCCACAGAAGCTTGGAAAGCTTCCACAGAAGCTTGGAAAGCTTCCACCAGAAGCTAGGAAGCTTCCACAGAAGCTTGGAATGCTTCCACAGAAGCTTGGAAAGCTTCCACAGAAGCTTGGAAAGCTTCCACAGAAGCTTGGAAAGCTTCCACAGAAGCTTGGAAAGCTTCCACAGAAGCTTGGAAAGCTTCCACAGAAGCTTGGAAAGCTTCCACAGAAGCTTGGAAAGCTTCCACAGAAAGCTTGGAAAGCTTCACAGCAGAAGCTTAGAAAGCTTCCACAGAAGCTTGGAAGCTTCCACAGAAGCTTGGAAAGCTTCCTGAAGTTGAGAGCTTCCACAGAGCCTGTGAAGCTTCCACAGGACCTTAGAAAGCTTCCACAGAAGCTTGGAATGCTTCCACAGAAGCTTGGAAAGCTCTACAGAAGCTTGGAAGGTTCCACAGAAGCTTGGAAAGCTTCCACATAAGCTTGAAAAACTTTCACAAAAGCTTGAAAAGCTTCCACAGAAGCTTGGAAAGGTCTTGGTCTGATTGGACCAGGTAAGGTCAAAAGCAGAATCAACCCTTCAATCGTGAAGGAGTCTGGATGTGGATCGGGTTGATCCCTTAAAAGGTTCTCAGATACTTGAGATTTAATTTATGATTGAGGAACGTTACTTTTAGGTTTTAGTTTCAGCAAAACCTTCTAAAACAAGCTAAGCAATCATATGACCACGAAAAAAATGAAATAAGTATTCATAACAAAACATCTAAAGGGGAAAGGAAGGGACCATCAGGGCACCCAAGTGAAACGATTTGGATAGCGAGCATTTTGCGAAACGAGGGCAGGATCTTCGACCCCATCTATTGGGTTTATTCTGTCAATCGAGGGCTCGATTCTAGTGCTGTGAGTGTAAACTTGCTTTTGGAAGAAGATTCTCTCTCCTATATTCGTGGGCTTCAAGTAAGTTCCTCTGCCTACGGGTCTGCTCAAACGTTTCTGGCCCTTCATGCATGAGTTTGATGATCACAAACAACAATAAAATCCTGATCAAATCGTTTTTCAGATTATTCCACTGCTATGAAAAGTTAACTTGCTACAATAGAAAGTAGTATTACATGATTATCATCATTGTTAACAGTCGTTGGGAGCAGCTATACTAGAAGGGTTAAGTGATGCTCCTTTTTGTCATGTGACGGGTGGGACAAGAGCGTTCAGTGCCCATGGTCAAGCATGATTTCTCGCTTTCTGGAACTGGACATTGGAAAACCGAGGAAATTCAAAACTTGTCTATCTCTTTCACGAATTCACAAACACGCAGCCACACTCAAAAAACTGGATATCTTGCCAAGTGATGGTTCGGAATTCCTCCGTCATCGTGGAGTTCTTTGTTTCTATTGCTGTTTACAAAAATTTGTTTTAACAAAAACACCCTGAAAAAGAATACTTTTGAGTTCTAACAGTATGGAGTTGAGTTGTAATCGAGTTTCAGCGAGGCTTTGAACGACAAAATGTCCGATAGTTGAGATTTGTTTTCTACTAATGTTATGAACAATATTCTACTAAATAAAATGGAACGATCTCACCAAGAAGCCTACTGCAGGTTTCGGAACGTCAGGTAATATTTGGTTTCACTCTCCGGCATAAAGCGAAAAAGTCTTTTGAATTCAAGCGACACACATTTGCGTTCTTTAAAAAAATCACATAAGTTTTCTCAGTTTTGAACTGGCAATCGGCTCTACCGAGTGGTTTTTAGCCGACTCAATCGACACTTATGTTATTCTTAGAATACTATAGATTGGAACGGTCCATTGCACTTGGTTCACTTACAGAATAAAACAACTAAACTTGACAACCAAAACAAATACTTTTCCACTCGCGATCAAAGCATGCTTCGATCTCCGAAACTTCAAATGTAGAAATGAATCCTAGTAATGCTCAAAAGAACCCACCACAATCAACAACAACATAAACCACTCCAAATCAAGCAACTAGTTAAAATTACATCAAATTTCAAAATTGCTCTAATCAAATTGACACAACATTCCCCAATTGCCACAATATCCATCCGGGCATGCAAAATCACCCACCTTTTTCCCAACCTAATTCCAACCCGTGAAAAACTCTGCCAAGTCACGTACTGGAAACGAATTCGCTTGGCCGACTTCTGTCACTCGTCGCAAATTCCTCCGTCACTGGCACCTTAATTTAATTACTTTTCAACAACAGCGGCTTGTTCCCAAAGTCCGACGACCACCGACGAAACAACAACTCTGTCCTTCGCCGTCATTTGCCGCAACAAGGGGCGCGCGCGAAAAAGGGGCTCGACACACAGATGCCAGTGAATACATACACCTTCAAATTAATCCTTTTATTCGGTGGCTGCGTCGGTTGGCGTTATGATGAATGGACCCCCGGCGAAGGACGACCGTAAAACGTAACCGACGATGGTTCCAATTTTTCATCGCTCGACTGAAAGGCAGGTCCTTCGTTGCGCTTCCCTCCCCTACTCGCACGGACGGGGTGACGAACCGCTCCGGGACGGATTAGCGAGGAGATTCAGATTTGAGACTTGGCGAAGGCGACGTCTCCAGTGTTGTCACAATTTTTTTTCCCCTTCTTTTTTGTTTGCACCGGCTGCTTGATTGGGAATTTCTTTCGGCGGTCGAACTGTTGTGATTGAAGGCGTTTTTCCGAGAACAGGAGCCCGGCGGCGGTCGTTGCGTGGCAACAATGCGATGATGGCCACGTAATAAACCGTTACCCTGTTTGTCGGTGGTCGGTGGCTTTCAAGGAATTTATTTGCATTTCCCATTCGTTCGAGAGATCACTTGAGTGCGCAGAGAGCGGATAGGCAAAAGCGAGGTAAAGGTAAACATTGCTCATGAAGCGAACTACGGCAACGGCAGGTGCATATACCGGAGGGGAAGAGACGGGTGGGGAAAGGTGGCTTATGGGAACTTTAGAACTTTACGCACGGCCCGGTTTGACGTCAATCTATGCAAGCAACTGAATCACTTTTTTTTCTCTCTTGTTGTTGCCTCAGTTGGGTGGAATCGAACTCGGCAGGCACGGAACACTTCGATTAGCCGACACGTGTAGGTACTTAGCTTGCAACGCTTTTTACTGTCCCTCTTCCGACAGGTGGTTCGTCTTTCAAAGGTCATATTCAGTAGTTTGGTAGCTCATAATCGACTTAATTATTGAAAATGATACAAACAAGGCTGATTGGCGAAACCCGAGTTCCCACAATCATCTGCGGGCAGCTCCCTCGGGAGGTTGCAGCCGGAGACCATATGTGGGCCACCTCCGAAATGGGGGGAGGCGCGGTGGGTCTATCAATAATTTACATTTTCAAAGCAGCCGTTAAGATATTCCATGAATATCTAATGCTGGCGAATGAGATAAAGAATGAGACCGGCAGACGGGTCGGAAAAGTCATCATCATCAACACCATCACCATCATCCGCATCGTCATTTTAGGTGTTATGGAGAAGGGTTTAGGGGACATATCGTCGATTGGATGAAAAACGATGAAATGAGTTTTCAAATTTTGGCTACCGAAATTGGTTTCATAGCTCTTTGTGGGATTTATCTCGAGATGACAGAGTAAGATGTGGTGTATCAATCTTTAAGCATTGAATTGTTTGAGGATACATCAAGTCTTTTTACACACGGGGATACGTACCGTGTAAAAAAAAACCAGATGTAAAAAAAACCGTGTAAAAACAAAAAACGCGGTTATTTCGAAAATCGTCGTGAAATAAAAGATTTATTTGAAAAATCATCGTGAAAAAACCGTCTCATATCGAAAACCATTGTTAATAACTAATAACTGTGAAAGAACTATGCATATGCTCTAACGCATATTGCATTGTTAAAAGACAAAACTCGTGGTTATCATTAATTTATAGCTAAGACAGGATACATACACGGCCAACTGAGATATTTTGTCTGTATCTTTTGACAACCCGAAATTTTGTGTTTGCTTGATGACTTTCACAAGTAGCGTGAATTTCGTCTGCAGCGTTGGGATAAGCGGATTGCATCATTGTCATTAACAGTCAGTGTGCATTTAACTCCAGAACTTTCTTCTATGTATTCATCTTATTTCGAGGACTTATATTTAGCTTAAAATTTTGAAATTATTTATTAACAAATTTATAACAAGTTATATATAGAACTGTAGAATCAGTTACATTTCGGTGGATTTATTCTAATAAGAATTCAATTAATGGTTTTGTAAAAACTGCTTGCTCTTGGCTCAGTTTTAAGAACTGAGAGCTCTCACGATAAAAAAAACACCTGAAGAAGCCATATAGAAGGTGGACCAATTCCTGGTTTCAATCGCTTTTACTGATCCATATTCAAAATTAAATCTTGGATAAAATTTTGTTACGTGTGCATCAAAAATAGAAGCAAGATTGTAATATTGATGAGCGCAATTTTTCAGTGGAATAACTGTAACGATGATTCAAAGGCGGAGATTAGTATCTTCCATTGAACTCCAACTACTTTTGTTATCTTGACAGATACGTATTTCGTCTACAATGTGCCAGACCTCTTCACCCAGGTAACCACTAAAGCGGTTCCAAAGCGTGTTAACGGCAGCCAATCAAGCATTTAAGTCACCTACAGGTGCAACATAAATGCCGCATTTGACCCCAATATACGGCTGCTTTACTGCATACTGTGATAATGCTTCATTAATGCTGTTTTGCATTCGAAATACTTATTACGGGCTACAAGCATTTCAATAGCATTTGAAATAAAACTTTACTACAGATAGCTTTCAAGATGCTGATATAAAGCTAATATAATGCCTGTATCATCTGAAATGCGGATTTAGGATTGATTTACTGCATATGCGAATGCTTATTGGCTACCTGGACAGTGTCGTACTTATGTTCGACTTAACATAAGTACGACAATGAAGAGGTCTGCAGACGAAACTACGTATCTGTCGTAATCTTGAAAAAGTAGTTGGAATTCAATGGAAGATACTAATTTCCACCTTTGAATTAAGATTGTAATGCAATTTACAAGATTTTGTTTAGTTTCTCGTAATGGATCGTAACATAGACAAAAAAACTGCAACATTGGTGGTGGGCAAAAAAGCAACACACAAATTTAATTTACAAAAAAGTGAAATGTATGCGTAGGGTTCTACAGTGTGTTAGTTATGGAATGTAGGAATGGAGCGAGGGCACGCAAGAACATTTAAGTACAGCACGCTTGTTGAAAGTATTGAAAATACGCGTTTGATACGGCTAATTATACTTTGAGTACATCAGAATACCTACTTGAGACTTTAAATACACCTTAATTACAATTATATACTTTGAATGCTATGAATTACTTTTCTATTACAATTTGAATACTTTAAGTACAGTAAAATGCATTTTGAATTAAGTAGATTAATTTATAAACTTTTAAGTACTGATCGATTATTTTGATAACAACTGCGATTTTGATGCTCAAAATACATTTTAATTACAATGCATGTAGCCCATAAAATACATTTTATACACTTTTCGATACTTTGGTGCAATTAAATGCTCAAATAAATCGCAATTCAATACTTTGAGTACCATTTAGTACATGTAAGAAGTACTTAAAATCCCATTAAAAATATTTTTGATTAGAAT
>JASCZW010008303.1:0-52548 GCA_034211315.2 Aedes japonicus | reverse complement strand
GGAGATGTTATTTTCATGTCTTCAATTAAGTCCTACTTTGAATAAACCCATCAGTTTTGGTTTGACCTGGTATTTGCTAATGCAGTATCATTCCGCCAGATGGCCAGACTGGTGCTTAGGAACAAGGGCAGGAGAAGACAAAAGAGAGCTCAGTCCGCTGAACTCCGAGCCAGGCTTCAAGCTTTCTACCATCGATGTTTAGCAAATTACCAATCTGTACATGCCTCATCATTGAACGCTATCATGCCTCATCATTGAACTTCAGTAGAGCCATCCGTATCACATATTGAACATTCCCTGAACCATCATAGTCGTGGAATAGGGCTCATTGTTGTGCCATCTTCTACTGCCATTAGCAGAATGTACACAATGTTTTCAAGCAAATTGGAAATTAAACTTTTCGAAACCCTGGCAACCGACACGAACCAATGTAGATTGATTCGATTGTTAGCTATATTGAGTTACTCGCAAGTTACTCGGTGCATCAAAGCAACTCAGAGTAGAGCTGTCACACCCCTAGGCTTGAACTCGTATCAAAAGTCATCTTTTAGAGCTCAATTTAAGAAAAGAAAAAAGAAACACATGGAGCAACTTGCCGACTCTCATGACATGAATTTAAAATCTCTTAGTTTGATAAAGATTTCCCTAAAGCTCCAACTGGCAACTCTGATCCTTCTAGTTCATCCAGGGCCTTCTTCGTTTTTCTGTTTTTCTAAAGCGCCACTTCAACAACAAATGCACACCAAATGAAGAAAGAGTATGACATCCATTTCCCATAAATTATCTTAATTAGACACTTAATTTTCAACTGGCATTTGACGTTGCATTTTTTCTCTTTCAAAAACCAGCATATTGCTTTCGGTTAGGACCAATTAGGCAAGTACCGCACACAGGTGAAACCAATGGCGAACAGAGAACGAATTGACAACTGGATTCCGGCTGAATATCGACAATTTGTCGCAACCTGAAGACGTTCTGCGGAAACAAAAAAAAACATCGTAAACGGATGATAAATTTGGAGTTTAATTCAACTTTACTGTTACGGTTATTGGGCTCATGTTTTGTCTTTTGCCTTATCGGTGAACCGCAAGTCGAGGTTGAAAGCCGGAATGGTGATTCCGGCACCGCGATTTGTCAACGATTCCAGAAACGATCCGCCAAAACAACTGTTCAACAACTGATCGGTTTCGGTTCGGGTTTTTGGACTCCCATCGGCCCCATTATGACGGATATTTTACGATGCAATCGAGATAACATTAAGCACTCTCGATGCCATTACTGGGCAGATTGGTCGTTTAGCGTTATCAATAAAGGTGCAATTTTAACGAATGGATTGAAGGCACCATGTGAGTTTGCTGATATTGCTCAATTTTGAAGAGGGAATCGTTCGATTATTTTAGATTCTCGATATTGAATGTTGGATTTTTTTCGCTTTTTCACTTCCCAGAAAATCAAAAATCCCTGAAAGAAATACAAACGAAGCAGGCGGCACCTTGGGTGCCGCTACACAAAGACCACATGAATGCCCTCAAAAACAAACATAATAAATAGCGTGCATAATTTGGACCCTCGCATGCTTGTTTCCGTTTTTCCCCTTTTTCCTTACTTGCGAAAAAAAAGTCCCCTTCCAGAGAGGCTTAAACGCAAAAAGGACCCTCCAATTTCAGCCAATGCGAATGTTTTTGGGATAAGCGGCAAATGCAACATCATGGCTGGTTGTTCTGTTGGTCGGATGATGGGGTCGCAGCAACAAGAGAAGGAAAATATATTGTCTTTTAAAATGTCATAAATTTTGTGTGGCGGCGGAACATTGCGTTTGTTCTTTTTTTCTCGTTTCCCGGGGAGGATTGCAAGCTCTCTGTCTTGCTTTTCCTTTCCGCTGTTGCTGTTGTTCGTTCGCAGGATTTTGAAACAATTCCGTTTGTTTGCCTTATTCTGCATTTCTAATCCATTCTTCGGGAACATGTGACATTTTCCCCTCCGAGCCGTTGGTTGCTTTGTTTCAACCAACGGAATGCATCACTTCACCTCAGTTGGCTTTGGCTTGAAAAATGAAAAAAAAAGATGCAACCTTGCGATAAGCGAAGAAATACGAATGAAATGTCCTTTTGTGCCCCATAAAATACGACATGTCGCATGCTATTGAGTGGATTCGACAAACGCAGAAAAACGGTGTCATCCGGCCACTGCCTGTCCTTCGAACATCTGACGTCGGGGCATTGATCTACAGGTGCTGGTTTCGTCCGTCAACAGGGAAAGGTATTGCAATCCTGGTTGAGTGAACAGAAGTGTTCACGACTCCAGCTAGGTGGATTGCTTCGAACTGAAGTTTTCGTGGATGTTTCGAGCTCACTCCTTTCTCGAGCTCGGCTCTCAGCGGGTAAATTGAAACTCAAAATCTTATCAGCGCGCACATAATTCTTGTTCGTGATGCAGTTTTATTATAAATTACCGAATAAACGAGATAAAGTGCATACATGAGGTGCTGTCGGCGGCCTGCACTCGGAAAAATGGAAAGTCTGCAAGTTTGTTTCGCTTTACATTATTGGGATCTTCTTTGCAGTTTTATTAGGAACATATGAAGAAACACTACAAGAAAAAGGTGCAACATTGAACTTTCCAGGCAGAAATGGTGCTCAAAAAAACTACAGGGTGTCTCACAATAGGTGTCACTAAAACAAAATGGGATTACAGAAAAACAAATCAACCAAATCATAGCATTTATTTTTCATTTGAAAGATACATGTTATAAACATAAACCAGATTAATTCAATTCGAATCTCTCGCCTTTTTCCTTGATAACTTTGCGCAAACGCTTTGTAAACCTTTCGCAGCTGGCACGCACGATTTCCTGAAGAATTTGGTCCCAAATATCAAGCAAATATTTCTTGAATCGATCTAAAGTAAGCCCTTTCGTAGGGCCTTTTTTTTAAGCATATAACCCCAAACAAGGTAGTCACGTTGTTTGAGATCCAGTAAAGATGCAGACCATTCTTCGTTTGAGATGAAATTGGGCAAATTCTCTGAGCACCACGCTTGTATCTTCTTTGCCTTGTGAGCTGGAGCCAAGGGGCAAGCCAGCTTTCTCGTGAGTAACTTTTTCCTTCAAAATAACTCAGGATTCATCAAATATGCACACTTTATGATTTTCTGCCAAAAAATGTGTGCGAAAATGGAATTACAACTTCACTCATATTTGATCGTAAAACTCACGTTTGCTCAGAATGCATCAGCTGGCAGCACTGGCTAGAATTGGTCGGAGATAACCTGGTAACGGTGGTAACCTTGGCAACCAATAACATAAGTATTTTTACTATCTGGGAAAACTTTTTATTATGGTACCGTGAGAAGCACTAATTTCATTCAAAATAGGTCGCAGTATTTGGAAGAGGAATTGGGCCCCGAAGTAAAAGTCCCGGAGTCCAGAAGCGAATGTTTTGAATGGATCATTTTAAGATGCATACTTAGCGGGGGGCCTGATGATGGCGCAATTATTTAATTTTCATACGGGGATGGCTTCAGGTGAATAGTAGATGGGGGCTAGCAATAAGCTGAACTCCTGAGGGATCGACACAAGTTCGAATCAAGCTGAAAATAACACAATCTACACAAATTATTATCAACTAGATATTAATATGATGACTAGCGGGTGAGGATTACTACAACGTTGATACGGTAACCATTCACGACAGAACTTTCTTGTTTTGATTATGCAATTTCACTGTCAAAAGCAAGCTTTACAAAAGGGAGGAATGTTGAATAGCACAATATGAATCCAGTGAATAAGAGATGCTCATAAATGCTCAGAGTTACTCAGGATTGCACAGTGTCTTGCCCCTAGGCTGAAGCTGAGTCCTGTTGGAAGCAGATGGGTCTTCAGCAGATGGGAAGTTTTCCTTTTCATAAAACGGCAACCCATACCATGATTTTCGATACATTCTGATAAAGTTCTACAGCTAGTTTATCTCTTGGAATAGTGACAAGACTTTTGCCATACACTCGATCATTATGTTGATTATGACGTCCTGATGGAGAAAGAGCTTTCCGTCCGAAAATTAAATCTCGCAGTCACCCTGCCGAACCAAAACAAATTTCTGCTTCTTCGGACCCTGGCTTGCTTTTGACGCTCCGTCAACCCTCGAACCCGTTGTTTCTTGTACGGCTTTGCAGATCATGTCTGAGGAGCCTGTTCATCGGAACAGGGGACATTTGAAATTGTTTGCTCAATTTACGGCCGGATACGGCCGGATTACGTCCTATTCGCTCCCTCACACATTTGATCTTTTTCTTCGTTCTGGCAGTTCGTCTGACACCGCGTTGATGTTGAATTTGGACATTTCCAGTTTCCTTGAACCGTTTCAACGGTACGAAAAACAAAACGCTTACTCACTCCGAACTGTTTAAGGCTATTGGATATCTGACACCGTAATTTTAAAATTTGTTCCCCTGCCTAATCAATTCACCACCTTCGAAGAGAAAGAGTTCACCTATCCAATAATATTGGAGGCTTACATGGGTAGCCTTTGTGCCACGAGAAATTGACGGAAGAAGCCATTGCTTACGTTTGTCAGTTAGGCCCTAATGAAAAATCTTTGTCGATTTATCTTCAGCGATAAGCTGTCAAAAGAATACACTCAAAACAAGTATAATCAACTCCGCTGTTAAAATCCCCAGCTGAAATAAACCAAGACTTAAAAAAGGTGACACTTATTGTGAGACACACTGTATATTGACAGCAGCATTTAAGTTCAAATTGATCAATTGCATCGATTTCTTCGGATGAAGTTGCTTGAAATATTATTTAACCACTACTATCCCAATGGTTCACCATTCTCAAGATCATCTCTGGAGATAGAGAACGTTGCCGAATACAACTGATTCGGATCACTTTTGACAATAACGGAGGTCAAATGCGCTTGTTTTGCAAATGTTGCTGGTTTCTTTGCTTGGATGAGTGAGCTAGTGCTTGAACCTAGAGGAAGGACTACTCAGAATAGCGCCATCAATCCGATGGAATCAAAATTAAATGTTATAATGTTTGTGATAATTGCGTATCTAATACTTGACGTGGCAACTAATATGATATTTGCTTTTAAAATGTTTGATAGTTCATATGACATTCATAACACGTTAAGAATGTTAACGTTTCTTACACTTTTCAGAAAGTTCGTGCCTTAGCTACTCACTGGACAGTTTTTTTTTAACAAGTTTATTTATTTAAACACGCTCAATCGAATCAACTTATCAGATCCAAGTTTTAATTTTTATATAAAGGGTGTCTCCCATCAAATTGCATCACGGAATAAATGCTGTAAAAAATTATCTATATGACCGATCCTTTTAAAAGTTTCAGACAATAATATATAATCCATTAGTAAGCATTTGGAATATTTATTTTATTCGACTTCAATACCATAACTACACGCTCGCACCTTAGAGGCTATTCATAAACCACGTAGACTTTTCTGGAGAGCGGGGGAGGGGGCGGCGAGGGGGGGTTGACTAAAGTTTACGCTCCATAAAAAAGTTTATGGAGAAAAATCTACGAAGAAGGGAGATGGGCACATTCAAAAATGTGTACGTGGTTTATGAACAGGCTCTTACTCTTGACTCCACTCATTAGATTCTGTACAGCATCTGTCTGCTGCTTCTTCTTTACGGAAACCCCCTTTTTTTCTTCATGTTTCCTTAAGATTTAACCTCCTTGATTTGCTCCCGTAGTGCCTGCTTCATGATAGCCCAGTATAGGACAACATTTGAATAGTAGCACGAAGCTTAATCCGGCCAGAAGATCTCAAAGCCCTCGAGTTGCTTTAACACTCCTTGAAGTAGATCTCCACACGAACGGTGAACTTCGTTTGCCTCACGAACAGATCGCTAACCAAATCATGTATTTCTTGGCAAGCTTTGAAAGTTTCTGTTTCCTTGCTTCCTCCGGAATATCAAACTTGTACTGAACCGTGAAGAACAGTAGCCCCGGAAGCTGCCGGAAGTCCGTCTTAACGTAAGTCTCATAATCCTTGATGAGACGATGAGGCTTCGTCAGCATCTGGGTGTAAAGTTTTCCGTATTTTGCCGTTCGTCACGATTTGGAGCCTTCTGCACTTTGTATGTATGCAGTCCCTCCCGGTCGTTGGATCTCTGAACGAAAAACTTGGACATTTTCAACTTTTTGGCCACATCCCTGACCGAAGCATTGGGATTCCGCTTTAACGCTTTCATTTCACGATCCTGATCACTAATAGAACATCCAATCTGACCGCATTTCACACATCGGTTTCGTTGACCACTCTCGATACAGCTTCCTTGCGCGGGATTTAGCCACCGTGTTTAGTTGATCACGCCGGTTCGGTGCCTTGCAGACCTTGAATACACGAAGCCCAGCTCGTTTCATGGTTTGCTGAACGAACCAGGCGGAACACTTTGCCTTCAGAGCCGCGTCGCGAATCGAAAGGTTCGGATTACACTTGAAACAATCCAACACCTTCCGGGCCTTCACAGGGTCAGCTGTCTTCGATTTTCTTCCTCTTCCAGCCCGCCGCTGGTCTGGGACTCCTTGAACGATGTTTCCTCCTGAGACACATTTGTATGGGTGATCCCCAGTTGTCTTCCGATCCATCTCATGGTCGCAGTCGGATTTTCCCTGACGGCACGCAAAATTCTCCAGCGATTTTCTTCTTCTGTTTCAATGACATCTCAATAACCACTGAACCGAAACAAGTTATACCCAAATTTTCATCAATTTTTACCCACGGACAAAAAAGTTACACACGGATAAATATGTTGCATTTTTTATCGAGTTCAGGCCTTACGTTTGCCATTAAAAAAAAAGTACAAAAATTGCTGATTTTTCATGGGTTTACCGTCATCCGCACTGACAAAACTACCCATCAATCATCAATCATAGTAACCCATGAGTCAGCAGACAAAATTTGACAGCTCTATCAGTCGACCTCTAACAGTGATGGCAAAACCAGTGAAGCAACTCCGTTCATAAGTATGCGCGTTCAAAGAACGGCACCCCACCGCGTCGAAAATGGACATCATGCGGCACTTTGTGGACGCTGGATACGCCCGTTCTGGCATCTTAAACATCTTGGCACTATTATACAACAATCAGAGCATCGAAAGAAAGCCCGGTTCCGGACGGCCGACAACCCTGAGCGACAAGAAGCTCCAAAGGATGCTGAAGAAGAAGACCGAGGGAAAAGTGGCTACATCGCTGCGTGAGCTTGGCCGGGAGGTCAGTTCAACTGGCCAAACAGTGAAAAAGTACCTGGCGGACATGAACATACATGTCAGGAAGCGGAAGGCGCGTCCACTGGTTTCTGAGCGGCAGGCAATGACGCAGCGGCAGCGGCTGAATAAGATGGTCAACTAGATTTTCCCGGCGAATCGCGACGTGGCGGTGCTGATGGACGACGAGACCTATCTCACATTGCATGGCAATGACTGGCAGGGCACTTCGTATTTTATTTCCCCCACGAAGGAAGTGAGCTCCGAGGTGAAGCTCATTTCACACACCATGTTCCCCAAGAAGGGTCTGCTGTGGCTGCCAATCAGCAAGAAGGGGATGTCAAAGCCGCTCTTCTTTTGCTCCGGACTGGCCGACTATACTGTATAGTTTTGACGTAAAAGTAGATAGGTAACAACCAGCAATCTGTGTCTGATGATGGCTGAAGAGAAGTAGGCCGAAACGCGTTACGCGTAACGTAGTTGGCGGTAGAGCTCTTGGACGAACTTGGAGGTACTGCAATCCGGATTGCCACAGCCTGGAGGAGAAGCCGGCGTAGATCGTTGCTGAACGGATAGTGGTGTGGATGTCACCACTTGTTGATTTGTTCGACCCATTGCCATGGCAACAGGTCGAGCGAGAAAATTTTCACAACCTTGCAACTTTGTATCGAAAGAGCGAAAAACAAGACCGAACGTGTGGCTTGTTCAAACTGGAATGCATTGTGCGAAGTTTTTTTTTTACGTTCAATTTAATCTTTATTTTTCAGTTCATGTTTAAACATATAAGTTTTTAAGTGCTTTACAAATTAATGTTTTCAACCTTTAAGTTGTGTTTACATCGATGATGATTGTTTGTTTTTCAGGTGGCTTTGTGTGTTTGTCTGTTTGCATGGCAATGTAGTTTTAATTTGATAATCTACTTAACCTTATAATTTGATAATTTTTTCCTAGTCTGCTATCGCTCGGATGAGCGGGCTCTCAGAGTGACGGCAATTGTCCATGAGTGCATCGATAGACATTTCGATGCGGTCTTTAACTGTCCTGAATTCAGCGGCACGATGGACCTCGCTGGTTTTCGTTCTGGGCGCGACGTCGAGTATCGTTCGTAGTAGCCGATTTTGGACGACTTGTAGCTTCTGGATGTGGGTTTCTGCACAAGTTCCCCACACCGGCATGGCGTAGTTTATCACCGGGGCGATAATTGCCTTGAAGACGGCCAGTTTGTTCCACTGTGATAGCCGGGACCGTCGACTTATCAACGGATAAAGCGCTTTCGGCAGACCGATGCATTTGTTCTGCAGTTTGTCAGTGTGAGCATGAAGCAGTCGGGTGGAGGTAGAAGCTTCGGTGATGGTCGGTGTCTGAACAGGATAGCTTGACTTTTGCCTTCGTTCACTTTGATTTTCCAGCTGCTAAGGTACGTCACGTACGCGGTTACGCCTTGTTGCAACTGGGACCGGTAGTTCATTGGCACTCGTCCGTTGGCCATGATTGCACTGTCGTCCGCGTACTGCGCCAGGATGCAGCCAGCAGGAAGCTGGGGTACGTCTGAGGTGTACAGATTGTACAGGATGGGACCAAGAAGGCTACCTTGGGGCACACCGTCTGGGATCGATTTGAGTGCGGACGATATTCCTGCAAGCGATACTCTGAAGGAACGATTGGTTAGATAGTTCCTTACCATCCTCGTCAGCTAGCTCGGGAAGTTCGCCTGTACCAACTTGTGGATCAAGCCGTCGTGCCAGACGTTGTCGAAGGCCTTCTCCACATCCAGAAGAACCATGGCCGTGTTGGTTGATAGCGACTTGTTGCGGTGTATAATGTTTTCCACTCGGACCAGTTGGTGGACGGTAGAGTGTCCCTGCCTACAACCGAATTGCTCTGGTGGTATGATGTGGTTCACTTCTACGTGCACCATCAGTCGCTGGAGGATGAGTCGCTCGAATGTTTTGCTGACGGCCGAAAGCAAAGTGATAGGCCGGTGCAGTCGGGTCCTTTCCAGGTTTCAGGATAGAGATAACTTTCCCTACCTTCCACCTCGTCGGAAAATGGTCCAACTGGAAGCATCTGTTGAAGATTCCCGCCAGGAAGCGGAACACCTTACCGGAAAGCTTCTTCAGCAGCAGGTTGAAAATGCCGTCATTCCCGGGGGCCTTCATATTTTTTCCGCGCTTCACTGCAGCACGAACATCGTTCTCCGTCACGATGCCGACAAATGGAGCGGCGTCGACTTGCTCATCGAGCCGGCGGATGGTTCGTTGGACTGTAGTTTCGTGGGGACTCACCATGCTGACACCAAGGTTGTGCGCTTCGACGAGCTTGCTGGCGATGGCGTTGGATTTCTCCAACGGAGATACCAGAATGCCACCGGTGTTGTCCTTCAGTGGTGGGACTGCTTTCGGCCTCTGCCTAAGAGCTTTCACCACCTTCCAGAATGGCCGGGAGTGGTCGCTCATTTGGGCGATGCTGTTGGCGAACTGCATGTTCCTGATGGTCGCCATTCGGTCCCCAATCAGGTGGCTGAGGATGGAGAGCTCTTCCTTCTTCATCAGGCACCCGGTTCGTTGAAATTGCCGGCGGACTGTGTCTCGCTGCTGGATAAGCTGCCGAGTGTAGGGGTCAATCGTAATGTATTGCCGCCTCACCAGTACCCAACGGATGCAAGCTTCCTCTGCGGCGTGTACGGCGTCCTCGAATACACCCAGTTGGTGGTCGATGGCTTCGACGGTGGATACGTCTGGGTTTTCAGGAAGTCAAGAGTCTACCAGGCGACTGAAAGCCACCCAGTTGACCCGATGAAAATCCCGTCTCATCGTCAGCGGGGCTGGTGTTGGATTACAGTCCAGTTCGCACACCACCGGGTAGTGGTCGTGATGTGTGACCGGCTTTGACAGTGCCAAGTTGGACAGAAACACATCCAAGGTGGTTCTTCCAGCTGGGGATAGAAAGGTCGGATCGTCCGGAAAGTGAATGGTACACTTACCCAAGCTAAGGTGATTATGCGGTAGAACCTCGTACCGGATACCTTTCCTGATAATCACAGCAACGCCACCCCCACTTGCATTCGGACGATCCAGGCGGATGATGGTGTGTTCTGGGAGTGAAAAGTTCAAATTTGCGTTTAGCCGGGTCTCCGAAATCACTCCCACGTCGATTTTTTGCTGGGCAAGGAAGTTTCCCAGCTCAAGCTTATTCGCTCTAATAGAGCGAGCATTCCAGTTGGATACACGGGTGGTGCGGGCTCAATCCACCTCATATTTGCACACCATGTAACCAAAGACCACTTGGTCCGATTTTGTCCTGCACCGCAGAAGTATTCCACGGAACTCCGTAAAAATGGTCCACAGTTCGGCTGAGCTGTAGAGCGCATCTTTATTTTCCTCAGGAGGGGAATCGGTTGGAGCAGCTGCCGCACCAGCTCTAACGCGAGGGTCGGTGCGTCGGTAATGATTTATCCCGGGGGTGGAATGAGGTGCCATGAATCTTGGAGTTCCGGCGGTTACCGAGCTGTTCGGGCAGTTACGGTCCGTAGCTTGGTGGGCGCCACCACAGTTGGCGCATCGCTTGGCAGGAGAATCTTTCGACGGGCACTCTTCAGTTTCGTGGTTTCTGCCGCAGTTGTTGCACCTTGTCCTAAGGTGACAGTTCCGGGTGCCGTGACCGTGGTACAGGCAACGCATACACTGCGTAACATCCACGCGCTTGTTTTAGTACGCCTCCCAACGTACCAGGATCTGTCCAACCTGCCTGACCTCGCGCAGTTTGGTAAGGTTCGTGTATGCTTTGGTGAAGTGAACCAGATAGAAGGCCTCATCTTGGGTTGCAAATTCACCATTCCGTCGGATGACATGCACCGCTTTGGCATCCAGGTCGTGCTCCTCCTTCAGACGGTTGATGAGGATTTCCGGTGCCACCAGTGGAAGACCTCGTAGAACCACGCGGTAGGGCCAATCGGATGGCATGTCTTGCGTGTAGTACTCGAATCTCAGATCATCGAGATACTTGCGCACTTTGTTGTAGTCCTCGGTGCTCGAGCAGTGGATCCTTGTGCCAAACCTGGTGATTTTATACGTCAAACGAGCCTTGCAGGGCTCCATTTTCGTGACCAGCGTCGCGAAATCGACGTTTATTACCACCAGGGGCGGTTGCTTGGGTGCCCGATTACTTTCCGGTGTGGAGGTTGGGATACGTTAGCAAGCGCGCTAAAGGCGTTGCTACTCAGCAACTGCTGATTCACGTCGGCGTCGACGTCGGGCTTCTTCCGCTTGCTTTTTCTTGCGGACGTGCCAGCCACATCGGGCGGCGTCTCCTCTGTCTCCATTCTCTAGGAGGGAGCAGCAGGGATACGGTGCACTACGTACACACCGAGAGAGCGAACGAAATAGAACTGAAACACTTTTCAGAGCGCGAGCGAAAAACACGTCCGAACGTGTCGCTAGAACGATACTGAAGATTCGGTCCATTGTGCGAAGCGAAGGTGTACCACTTTTATATTGTTCAGTGCCGCATATGAGATCTCCCTTACCTACATATGAAGTCTGTGATAGGAAAATAATTTGTATTTAGTAAATTTACCCTGCAGAGCAAAATTATAAGACAACAACTTATTTGCATTATTTTCAATAGTTTAGTGTTGGAAACCAACAGTTTTCAATATTGTAATCAACGAGTAAAAATCTTTCCAATCGATTGGGGCAAACATTTTGAAAATGTTTGGAGAAACGGCTGAGATATTAACGCTCAAAACCAGACCGCTTTTCGTGACGGTTGCAATAGGTTTTCTTTTTTTAAACTGTTCCCCAGTATAGAAAAAAAAACGTAGTCCTACGTCAAAAACTCTTCTAATCGAATTATAATAGACACGAAGATGGATGATTTGAGAAACAACGTGGCGCTTAAACATTTATTTTCCAGATTGGTGCGGTATTATGATCTAAACCCTCAGTTGTCGGCGTTCATCAGAGTTGGGTCACTGTCGTAAAATCAAGATAAAGATCCTGTTAGTCTCTGGGCCATCCATCTGCTGCATAATTGTCCATCCAGTAGCAGTATAAAACTTTCTGTTCTGTTTGCCAATAACTTAAAATGTTCAAACTGTCCTGGAATGACGTACTGATAACCGAATTGAAACGTACATTTTCTCATTGGACATAACGAAAATCCTCGAAGATCCCTTCTAGTTTCTATTTCAATGAATCTCTCTGTTTCAGCTAAAAGATGTGCCTGAAAAAAATTCCAAAGAAAATCGAATTACCTCAATGCTCATCCATTAGCACTTCAACGCTTACGGAGTGATCAAAGCTTGAAACTTATCTTTGATCTGAGGAAAAATAGGGACTAAAACAGGGATAACCCTGTTCTATCAAAATCTGCACCGTGAAGTGAGCTGCTTGAAGAAACCGTAGTTCTTTTGTTGAACAACAACATTTATACGAGAAGGTCACACATGTATAGAGAAAGCATTCAGTTGAAGTTAATTTAACTCAGCCAATTCCCAATCAACTCGTTCTCTCACCAACAAATTTCCTCGATTAGTTCGCAATGTACCGTGGCCGTTCCCCCATTGGGATTGGTTGTTATTTTAATTACCCTCCGCCTACGGTGCTTCCTGCGGCCCTCGTGAACTCATGCCATCATCAAAACGTTGACGATCCAAGTAAGCCAGCGCGCGATCGAGTGAGCGTTAATCGGCGAGCAGCGGACACACGAGCCATTCACCGAGATCCAATCGAAATGAGCGCAATAAAGATCCAAATGACAAACACCGCGTGGGTGTATAATGAAACAACCAAATAAATAAAATAACTACACAACAAAACCAGCATGCTGCCGTTGCGTCTCAAATTCTCCAAGAAGTGGATGCTCTCCCCCCGCCCTCTCTCTCTGTTTGTTTTAAGTTTTTCGCTTAGACTCATTTACTGGCGGTTGGTAATTTCAAGCCCCTATGGAAATGAGCAAGCCGTCCGACGTGGATTCACCTCAGGAGTCTCCTCCGGTGGGTGCAGGAAGGGGAACCCGTGCTGAAATTGCTTTTACTTGTAGCAACAAGCAGAGGCCGAGATTCAATTTCTCCCCTGAACTAATCATCAACATTTTGTACGCGAATTCCTGCTCGCCACCACCGCAGGATGGAATGAGGAGCGCCTTCTGCGTTTTGACGTCTCGTGCTGAGTACACACGAACAATAAAAAGGAACTCGCATTTCAATTAAACGTGGTTCCGTGTGGGTCGCTTACTTGTTTAATTAAAAATTACCTTCCCAAGCACGGAATATAATTCATAAAAGTTACAGGACAATAAACCCATTATCCGTTAGAATAATTGACACCAACCAAATTACCGCTTGATGAAGCACTTGACGCTTGTCCCATTATCCTGATCAAAAAGGGTTAACTTTGTATACACAAATTATATGCCCGGTTCGAAGTCAAAATCATGAATCTTACCGTTCCGTTCCGCTTTCCGGAAAATGCCATAAATTTCCACCAACAGACACCGCACTTTCAGGCTCATTGCGCTTGTATTACCGAATGGGATTTCCAGCTCCTATCGGCGAAAAAGAAAAATGGGGATGCAGCTCAATGTCATTTATTATCGTTCCTTACTGGTGGATCAGGTGGATTACGGTGGACTACATTAAAGTTCAGAAGTGAGCCATCACGATCCATCCGACGGAAAAGTAATTTTCCACCTCACTGAAGCGAACCAGTCGCTTCGATTCGGAAAATTGGGGATCAACGTTCGGTGAAAAATGAGACTTTTATGGGCCAGCACTGCCAGCGCCTACTGAGACAGCCAGAGAACGAGCCGAGCAAAACAGATGACAGGAAGAACACGTGGCGCTAGCGCATCATCTTTTCTGCCTTTCTGCATTTCTGAAGAGTTCGAGTTGGGCGAGGAAAAGCGATGTTCGGAAGTCATTGGAATTAATTTTTAAACTCTGTTCGATGATTTCCCAGCGGGCTCGTAAAAATCTTCTCCCTCGGTGCCGGCGTTTTGGGTTCGGGTACAAAACATGTGTTTGTACTTTGGCCACCAGGGATTCCTCCTCGTCGTCGTCGTCGTATTCGATGGGAGTATGGAAAGGATGCACGCACTGATGGTGCATCCTGCTGTAAATCTTTGAAATCTGAGAAGCAATGTTTCGGAAGTTTATAAAATTAATAATAGATGAACAGAGGAGACGGGTGGTTGTTGTTTAGAAGAGGGAAGTGGCACTTTTAAAAGCTGAAAATTGGTGTCATCACTTTGACGGTAATTAGGGTTAAAAATAAACAAGCTAGGGAATGGAATCTCCATTCGTTGATGACGATTCCATTGAAATTGTAGCTTTGGAAGATTCAATACCGACAAATCG
Organism: Aedes japonicus; assembly: GCA_034211315.2. Taxonomy (NCBI): domain Eukaryota; kingdom Metazoa; phylum Arthropoda; class Insecta; order Diptera; family Culicidae; genus Aedes; species Aedes japonicus. Next base: position 37,955 of record JASCZW010008303.1, on the reverse strand, counting down.
ATCATAACGATCTTTTCAAATGACAGTTTGAAGGTGCTATGACCAAAATTTGGTTGGTTTAAACATTACGTAATTCTTTTAATCGTGCATTTTATTGAATAAACCTGAGCTCCCCTCATTATGTAGATGTGTGCGTGCAAAATAATGCGTCAATTTTTATGTTGTTATTTGTTCTGCAGTTATCAACATCGACATTTTGTTCGATCATCTTTGAAATCCGAACTATTCACACTCCTAACGGGTGTCCACTAAAAAATGAGAATGATTTCAATACTTTTCCATCAGAACAAAAACGGCCGCATAGAAATGTCACTTTAGATGAATGAATCGTTGCACTCTCCAGAAAATTTTCATACACTCTTATTTCACTCTAACATGTTCAGTCGTGTTCAGCATGCCGTCGAAACAAGAAGAACTGCGCGCGCGCGTTGTACAATTCTTTCAAGCGAACGAAGATCGTGGAAAAAAATACACGGTGGACCATTTTTGTCGTGAAAAAGGTTCCGGTATCCACCGTATACCGTATCCTGGCATGCATGAGAGTAACCCGGAAGAAAGGTTGCGGCCGTCCAGCGAAAATAATGAATGAGAAAACGCTCCGCTCGCTGCGCAGCATGTTCAACAACAAGGATTCGGTAAGTCAACGGGAAGCAGCCCGAAAGTTCCATTGTTCGAAGTCACTCATCTGCAAGACGCTAAAGAAAGAAGGAATAGTGTGTAGAAAGAAAACCAGATCCCCAGAGTACACAGATGAGCAGATTCAAACCGTGAAATCCCAATGCCGCTGGATGACTCGGAATTACGGCGGAAAATCTTTCGTTCTGGACGACGAAAGCTACTTTCCTCTTTCGAAGTCTCAGATACCGGGAAACGACCGATTCTACACTAAGGACAAATCTACTACTCCTCCAAAAGTAATGTATAAGTTCAAGCACAAATTTGAATCGAAGGTTATGTTATACATTGTAATATCCGATAAGGGTATTTCGAAGCCGTGGTTCAAACCAAGCGGTTTGGCCATCAACCAGGAGGTGTACCAAAGAGAGTGTTTGCAGAAAATACTCATCCCATTTCTTAAACAACATCACTCGGATGGCAAATACGTGTTTTGGCCGGACAAGGCATCATCGCACTACGCAAAAAAACGCTAACGTTTTTGGAGAGCCAAAATATACCATATGTCCCAAAAGACCGGAATCCGACAAATTTGCCACAGTGCCGTCCTATCGAGGATTTCTTCGGTCTTTTGAGCTCCATGGTATACAAGGATAATTGAAAGGCCAAGAACACCAAGCAACTTACCAACAGGATCAAAAGCTGCATCCGAAAAATCGATGTGGCTGCCGTCCAACGGTCATGTTCCAGCATAACGACTAAGCTGCGCCACTGGCGGACCACGGACCATATGACAATATTCACTAAACTTAGTTTGAAGATTTAAGTTGACCCTTTTAATAAAATAAATCAGTTTGAACAAAACTTCACTGGTATTTTTTTCCTGACCCATTCTTTTCGTTCTCATTATTTAGTGGACACCCGTTAGTTAACGAAATCGTTGCCTACTGAGGCACAGAGTTTCAATGTCCTAGTTGAGATCGACTGGCCCTGCTACAACAAGCAATGGAGTAGGCTATGTATTATAAACAGCTTTTAAGCCTTACATTTATTTTAAAAGTGATGTTCTGCAAAGTATTTATAAAGTTGAATGCTTTAAGCGCAGATTGATTAAGCGATTTTTTAGAGTGATACAATTACAAATATCTTGAGTCCTAGAGAGTTTGAGCTGCGTAGTGGAAAACTTGTAACTATAAATTAGACGGAAAATAATTATTTTCCATTTAATTCCAACTACCTTTGCTTATTTTGACAGATACGCGTATTTCGTTTACAATGTGCAGACTTCTTTAGTGTCTCGGACTAATAACTCGACTTATTAGTACGAGACACTGAAGATGTCTGCACATTGTAGACGAAATACGCGTATCTGTCAAGATAAGCAAAGTTAGTTGGAATTAAATGGAAAATACTAATTTTTCTTCTAATTTCTAGTTACAAATATCTTGTTAACTATACTAATTTCCTTATAAATTTCAAGTTGGTTGTGCATAGTCAATTTCAAATTAAATGAGTTCAAATTTTGGAAGGCTCATTAGTTAGGATCTTCTTTGGTTATCAGGGAAAAAGTATGCTGCCAAAGTTGGATCGCGTTGGAATAATATAGTTTGTGGAGCCGGTTGTGAAAACCGACGGTGGTAGGCGTCAGGAAGCGTTTCCGATATCCGACGTGTTAACATTAGGGCCCTAATCGTCGAAGCATTAAAATGAAAATGAATCTCTTTTGCATTCATTTCACTCCACTTCAATTAGCTTTCGTGTAGTGAATAAATCGTACTTTCCTCGATTCATTCCCAATTCACTTCCTGTCAAACGTGAGTAAGCTTAAACTTATTTGCAATCTAGCAACCGTCGAGAGCGTTTCAATGGAAGAATCCAGGTTGAAAAAAGAAGAAGACACCGAGTGGTGAAAAATCTGACAGCTCCCATGTTAGAGTATAGGACGAAAATTTTAACATGCTTCTAAAAAATTCAAATGAAATTATAATCAATAGCGGTTTGTTGTATGATGGAAGAAAAATCCAAAACTACTCAATAAAGACATTTTCAGCAAATTGAAAATAAAAAAAAATAATGCCTCATTTTTGCAGTTTTGGATTTTTCTTCCATTACACAACAATTCGCTCTTAATTAAAATTTAATTTGAATTTTTTTAGAAGTATTTTATAATTTTCGTCCTATACTCTAATATGGGAGCTGCCAGATTTATCACCACTCGGTGTCTTCTTCTTTTTTTCAAGTTGGATTCGTCGAGATATTGATATTGTAGATATTGAAATTCAGGCTTGCTCCAAACGACGTGGTGAACGACCGTGAATCATCTTCTTTGAAATTGATTTGATTTCATCTCCTCACCCGAGCAGTGGTTGGAGAATACAACGAAACATGTGTGCCAGTGTTGCTAGAAGTATTGTCATTTGACGATGCACGCATTGATGTAACATTGCTCTACAAAAAGCTCCCCAAGCTGGCAAGCGCGTTTCTGTTTGATACTGCACACAAAAAATAAATCTTGTTTTATTGAAAGTTTTGCGCTTTACTTCTGAGAAGTGTTTATTTTTCATTAAATTAAGAGTAAAATTATCTACAACGAAAGTTCTTCGTTTGATTTGAAAATGTTATGTTTCGGTTCAGTGTGTAAAATTTAAAAGTGCTTTCTTTTACCATGAAAATTGCAGAACTGTCAAATCCTCCATGAGCATGAGCATGATTGACCGCCCACGGATGCAATTCCGTTATTGCAAGATCAGCTGTATTTGCACAAAGAACCAACAGATGATGTTTGGGACTAACATGCATCTTCAATGTGTAAAAACTGGTGACCCATTACAAAGCAATACCGGCGCCGGCCGTGTCCGAATGCTGGTCAAGTAGGGAATGGGAAGGAATGTGTTGACATGATACTCGCTTTTTAGGAAGCCGAGAAATCCTCTGCACTTCCACGAGAAATCACTGGGATGTTGGATAGTTGGGGATAGGTTAGCAGCCGGGTTCCTTTTGGTTAACTATACGCTGAAAATATGTAGCACTTTTCGCCAAAAGCAATGGGTCGCTCCAATGTTACAGCTCTTCTCGATATCCTAGATGGCCAAGTGTTGCTGGACCGCAGCTACTGCCGTCGGCACTCGTCCACATCAACCCGTCCGTCGCCGACGTGTCGGAAACCTTCCGGTAGTAACATGATATGTGTGTCTAATACACTCTTCTTGCACTGATTAATTTACAAACTAATCCTGAACACCGAATCAAAATTCACTTTGGCACGGTTTTGGTATTTTTCTCTAAAATATAGTTCTAGATACTGGCATATCTTCTCCCACAATAACCGCGAACGACGACACTTTGGACCTGAGCTCGCTTGAGGGAGAATCACTCACACACAACAGCGCAATTGATTGTATGCCATTTTTTTAAATGAATCGCGAGCACGGCAAGATCCCACGACACGCAATACACTTCTATTTTCAGCTCACCGGAACCAATTGCACACGCACACTAGTAATCCGCGACGCAGAACAACGTGACGCGCAACGAGGTGCTACTGCCGCCGACGTCGCGCTACATAATACCGTTGTGTTGTTGTTGCCGCTGATGCGATGCAAACTACTGCCAACACACACACAACCACGTACCTCTATATCTTTACGTTTTGATGAATCGCATCCAGGGTGGGCGAATAAAAACAAAAATCCAATCCACCAATCTCACACCAACACCACTGCGCTTCTCCCAAAAAGAGCAAACGAAACCGACAGACGTAGAGAGAGCGCTATCACCTCAGCGCGAGAGGGAGAGGTTGAGCGAAAAAAAAAATCAGCAAGACAACTTTTCTTCACTGCCAATGGAGGCTGAAAGCCAAGCAAAACACTATTTTTTCACCACTTTACCAAACTTTTTAGCGACGGAAAATATAACTTCCACAAAGTACGCTAGTTCTGATAGCCTGGAGAACACTTTTCAGGCACTTTCGAGTGCGATTTCACCCGCACAGTAGGGAATTTTTCGCGAGCACAGGTGGTCTGCGTCTGATTGGCGTTCCGCAGTATGGGAAATCTGCAGAACTGTCAAATCCTCCAACACAAAAAGCAAGCCGTTTTCGTTTGATAGAGAAAAAAAATGAATCGGGGTTATCTGTCAAAGTCGCCCTGTTCTTTTCATCCGTCCGGAAAAACAGTTAAGCTGCTCACGGATATTGTTGTTGTACGTCTTCTATGCGAAGGGATTTGTCGAGGATTTTAAGGTGAGTGTATTTTCTATAGAGATTGCATTCGAAATGTTAGCCTTATAGTAGTACTTCCTCCACCGATAGCACCAGCTCGCAGGACAACCTTATAACTTACATGAAGTCATGCTTCATGCCCCAACGAACAATAGCAGCATTCGACTTTCTTGCAGTTACGAATCTCTCACCAGCAGTGAATTGGATCCGAACTACGAATCTGTCAAGCCCCGCGGACGATCGGTCCATCATCCAACGATTCACTCTCGAAGTCCAATTCCTAGGCAACGCCAAGTGTGCACGAGGCATCCGCCACGACAACGACAAAAGTCACCGGGTCCGACACTCAATCGGCCGAAACAAAAGCGAAGTGACTACTTTCAAGTCTGATTATTTCAAGGCAATGTTAAGAACCGTCGTACAGTATAAATTTAATTTTTTTTATGTGTGCTTGGTAATATTGATATGCTGTTATATACACGCAAAAAAAAGGCGCAGAAGAAACTACCATTCCGAGGGTTAAATTAAGCGCAAACACCAACAATTTTCAGCTGACTATAAATGCGTTTGATTTTACCATGCCTGCGATTAGATCAACCATGGTGCGGTTGATATCAGTATGAGGTCTGTCAAATATACCACAAACGTTGACGGTTTTACCATAAACGTAGTAAATTTGACTGAAATTTCATGGTAGTTTTAAAGATAGGCGTAGTCGGGTAAGATGGTAGTTTCTACTACAAGATTTTTTCCCGTGTACAGACGGCGAGCGAAAAACGACTCCAGCATAGAACATTCAGATGATTAATATATGCCGAATACAGCTTTTGTGTGACAATTATGCTTTAGATAGGGATCCGTTGTTTACCACATGTACCAGAAACAAGAAAAAATATGTTTACAATACGAAAATTTTTTTTTATTAATTCATCTTTTATTTAAAATAAATGATTTTCAAACAAATAGCTGTCTTATTAAAATTTATAATGATTATTCTGACAAAAAAAAAACATTTATGTTAAAACTGTGTTATATTTCAATCTTAGCAGCTTACTTTTATTTGAATTGCACGACACTTTCAGGTTGAGAGTTCATTTTGAAATAAAAATAATTTGCTTTCATTTTCAACAATGCCACGGTTTCGATTTGACAGTTCTACAATTCGTTTTGAAAGTTTCGACTTTTAAATGTATCGAGCAGGAACATTTTGATTTGACAGTTTGAACGTTTTTCTTGTGACCACTTTGATGAATTTTCATCAGAGCTCTATATAAAGACTGTATTCGATAAAATTTGGACACACAAAATAGGTCACCAAAAATTTTCGTTGAGCCCGATTCTTTTCAAACTTTCTGGAAATAAAGTACTACTGAATGGTTAAGTTTTGACATCATTGGTTTATTGTACCTCTTCTCCCAGCCCAAATGCCCGCCCCTTTGCCTTGACCCCTTTCATCAAATTTTGGGCAATGATATGACCGACTTGCTTACTTACTTTTAACCACACTTTCTTTAGTTCAAGTTCATTTTCTATCAGTTTTGGAGTTTTAACCAGCTTTGCCTTCATGATTGCTCAAAATTTTTCAATTGGGCGAAGTTCCGGAGTGTTTGGAGGGTTGACTTCTTTTGGTACAAAAACTACATTATTATCTTTGTACCAGTCTAAGACGGGCCGGGCATAGTGGCAAGATGCCAAATCCGGCCAAAACAGTGTCGGGCCATCGTGAGGTCTCAAGAAGGTCCGTTGACGGTCCCAGAGGTGATGAAGGGCTGACTCATTTTGCCACATCCGCAGATCGCTTGCCAGACAAGGAATTTTTTGGCGCATTTTGACATTTGATGTGCCACGTTTTTTGCCACCACCATTTTTCCGCTTGGTTGTCTTACGGTCCTTGAACGTTTTGATCACATGAGATACGGTTGAATGTGCGATTCCGACCTGTTTTCCGATCTATTGATGAGAAGCGTTTGGGTTTTCGAAGTGAGTGCCCAAAATTTGTTGGCGCACTATTTCTTCATTCGAAGCCATCACTGAAATCACTCGACCGATTTTCATGAAACTCATTACACATTTGACACAACACAATGAAATACATTCAGTTAAAATTTCAATAATTTTTACCCACACGCTAAAAAGTTACGAACAATTGCGTGTGTCCAAATTTCATCGAATACAGTCTTTATAATACGTTTTTTCATCAATTGGCAGCGCAATCTGCTCTGTTAAGGATAACCACGGGGAGATAATAGCTGAACTGAAGCAGGCCATCTCGGACAACGGCAAGCAGATGGAGATGCTTTCCAGGAAGGTAACTGCGTCTACTCCGTCGAGCTCAAGGCTAACAGAAGGTCAACCTGCGCAGAAACGTCGACGCGAAGAACACTCAAAGGACCCTATGCCACTTCTCGGAGGAACTAAGATCCTACCATCAAACTCTGTTTTAACAGTTCCTCCGCCGAAGGAATTGTTCTGGCTTTACCTATCGAGAATCCACCCGAGTGTTAAATCCGAAGCGATCATGCGTCTAGCTAAAGACTGCTTACAAAGCGTAGATCCAATCAAGGTTGTTCCGTTTGTGAAAAAAAATGCGGATTTGGCTTCCATGAACTTCATCTCGTTCAAAATTGGGATGGACGTAAACTATCGGGATGTAGCTCTAGATCCGGCCTCGTGGCCCAACGGAATCGTGTTCAGTGAATTCGAGGATGTAAACATAAATAATAATTGGGCGCCGACCAAGACGCGCATAACTGGTTCAACACCACGAATCGAATTAACTCCTGCCTCCGGTTCGAATCAGTCAACAAGTTATTTATCACCAACTTCGGACATGGGTACGCCATCAATGGACTCCTCGTAGATTCATCGCCACCAGTCATCCCAGAACGCACTGCCTGCCACTATGGGCCGCTAGCCGGTTCCTGCCATCAAAGTCGTTCTGACCCTGCGGTTGAGTTCGGTGGGCGGGTCTCCCAACCTCTTCGTTCAGGCAAGTATGCATTCGTTTTCGACAAATCTCCGCTCAATCATCCTCCGTGTTCTAGCGCCTGCAATCGACGTTCATTAAGCAAACAACGACTAAGTTTTGCAAACTGGGACGCACAATAGCCGCAAGCTCTAAGGAAGCCCCTAGTCCACTCAACGCAGTCGAGCCCCACCTGTCAGCGACTACCAGCCGTCCCGGTCCTGTGTTTGAGTTGGGAGACGGGGTCTTCCGGATCTCTACTTCAGGCAAGTACACTGATTCTTCGGAAAACTCGTTCCCTAAATCGATTGTTGTTTCCAGTCCATCCCCTACAAGACAGCCCGGATCTATCTCTACAAACCGGACTTTTAACGATCGAGACCGAACGTTCCAAACGATAAGAAAGGCCCTGCTGTGGATCGCCGTTGTCAAGGCCTCACAATTTACTACCAAAATATCGGGTCAGTTAGTCTTCTTGATAACTATAGTGCAGCCACGCTATCTCAAATCAACCACGTTGTAAACGAGAACAACCGAAGCTTAGACCTCTCTACGGCTCCAACTCCTCTGGTAAAGCTGGCTCCTCACCACCCTCCTTTAATTGTCGCCGTGGAAGGTAACCATGTTCGAGATTATGACGGCACTTCTGCTACTGTGTCATACGATTTCCGGAAAGCCGATCACCGTAGTATCGTCGGCGTGCTGTCTAACATAGCCTGGGAGAGCATCCTCGATGCTGCGCAAACTTTTTTACACGTCTTGGCATATGTCATTGACAGGCATGCAAACTAGCGAATTTCGAAAACTGAAATCGACTAAGAGAGCGACTTTGAGAAAATTCACTAAATATCGTACGTTTGCCCTGAAAAACCACTACGTCAGGCTCAATCATGAGTTCAAGCAAGTCAACCGTCGATGCTACTCGTCATATTTACGAGGGATTCAGTCCAAACTCAGGTCGCATCCGAAGTCTTTTGGAAGCATGTAAACGAGCAGCGCAGAGAGTCTGGCCTACCATCCTCAATGGTGCTAAACGGTGAAGTCACTTCATCCCCCCAGGAGATATGCCGCCTGTTTTCCGAAAAGTTTTCCAGTGTTTTCTCCGGTGAGAGATTGACTGATGAACACGTTACATCAGCAGCTAACAATGTGCCACTATACGGTCAGGCACTGGGGATAATCGATATCAACGTCGACATGATTACAACCGCCGCAAACCAACTCAAGTCGTCCTTCAATCCTGGACCCGACGGTGTTCCGTCAGTATTCCTGAAGAGACACATTACCTGCTTACTGACACCGTTGCTGCGCCTATTCAATATGTCCGTCGTAAGAGGAGTGTTCCCATCCTGCTGGAAATTCGCACATATGTTTCCGGTCCACAAGAAAGGAAGCAAAGGAGACATGAATAATTATCGTGGAATCACTTCGTTGAGCGCGATCTTGAAGCTATTTGAGTTCGTCGTCATGGAGCCTCTGCAATTTAAACAGAATGGTAGTTAATCCTGCGAAGTGTTCGGCAATCACGTTCTGTCGGAAGAAAGAACCGATCATATTTACCTACAGAATCGAAGGATTAACAATAGATCGTGTGAATCAAGTAAAAGATTTGGGAATTATTCTGGACTCTCAACTTTCATACAAGCAACACATCTCATATGTGGTTGATAAGGCGTCGAGGACACTGGGCTCCATCTTCAGGATAGCAAAAAATTTCTCTGACATCTACTGCCTCAAATCACTGTATTGTTCGCTGGTGCGATCCACATTGGAGTATTGTTCTACAGTTTGGAACCCAAATTACAACAATGGTGCTGAGAGATTGGAGTCCGTTCAACGACGCTTTCTTCGATTTTCTCTAAGGAACCTGCCGTGGAGGGACCAGTTTCATCTGCCCAGCTATGAAAATCGTTGCCTGCTGATCGATCTGGAGCTTCTCCGTACCATAAGAGGAACCTCGAGGACGCTTTTTATTGCAGATAAATTACAAGGCAGAATAGACTGCTCTGCAATCCTGGAGCAAATAAATGTCAACGTTCAACCTAGAGCTCTTCGAAACAATATGATGCTGAGACTACCTCTCCGCCGTACTAACTACAGCATGAACGGTGCCATCGGTGGATTACAGCGAGTATTCAACCGGGCCTCTCATCTGTTCGACTTTCACCATTCACGCCAGATGCTGCGTCGGCGATTTACCACGTTTTTCAACGTTGCTTCCGGTGTTGAATAACTATATGACCGTTTTTATGTACATGTATTTTTAGTATTTGACCCAACGCTTTAAATTAACTTATTTTCAACATCATTGGGGCCATATTGAGCCTGTTGATGTCAATAACAAGTAAATAAATAAATAAAGGTGCTGTACGTTGTATGTCTGTCCCAGGTATAATGGCGCTATAACTGTTGGAAGCAACTGGAGCAGAACTGGGAACACGGTCTCAACTATTCCGTTCCTTATTTTCCCATTGGGCTCTTCCTTGACAGCTAGGCTGTCACTGCGACAGATGCCGGTTCAGTGGAAAAACGTCAATTGTAAAGTTGCAAGTCAGGTATCTAATTTTAGTCTTTTAATAAACGTATGGTTAATTTTTAAAGTTGTTATTTTTGACGTTACACCATATTCAGTCCGACTGTAAATTATCACGCTCACTGCATTGTCTCGAGATACAACAGTGGCGACTCGGGTTTCGCGATTTTGTTCACGTTCGCGTAGTGTAAAGCGGAAACAAATATCGCGGTTTACCACGCGGCAGTAACCTCTCATAGGAGAAATGCAGCAGCAGCAGCCGATTCCGACAGAAGCGCTAATCCTGCAGGTCCTTCAGCAGCTGCAGCAACAGCAGACTGTTACGAACCAGCTTCTCGCCAGCCAACGGGAGGCACAGGAACATCAGCGATTGTTTATGCAGCAGAATCGTGACGCTATCCAAAATATCAGGTTGCAGGTTCCGGAGAGTCCGGAAAGCATTCTTGATTCGATCGCTGCAAACATTAAGGACTTTCGGTACGACGTGGAAGAAGGAGTCACATTCGCGGCCTGGTTTTCGCGGTATGACGAGTTATTCGCGAAAGACGCTGCAAGGCTGGATGATGCAGCAAAAGTAAGGTTATTGGTCCGAAAGTTGGGAACGGCAGAGCATGAACGCTTCATGAGTTTCATCTTGCCCAAGGTGCCCAAGGATTTTAACTTCAACCAGGTCGTGGCCAAGCTAACAGGTTTGTTTGGAACAGCAGAATCGGTGATCAGTAAGCGTTACCGGTGTCTTCAGACCACAAAGGCTCCGACAGAGGACTATCTATCTTACGCTTGTCGTGTGAACAAATGCTGCGTCGAGTTCGAGCTTCCGAAGCTGTCGGAGGAGGAATTCAAGTGTTTAATGTTTGTATGTGGATTAAAAGCCGAAACCGATGCTGAGATCCGCACCCGCCTTCTCACACGAATCGAGGAGAAAACGGATGTCACTCTGGAGAAACTGTCCACCGAATGCCAGCGTTTGATAAACCTTCGTCATGATACGGCTATGATCGAGGGTGTTGCGAGTTCAGTCAACGCGATCAGTGGACGTCAGCAGAAGTTCCGGAAGCAGTCGACAGTGAAGTATGGAGGTTTCCCGAAACGGAATTGGAATGAAAAGAAGCCGTCTGGTCCATGTTGGAATTGTGGGCTGATGCATTACAGCCGGGATTGCACTTTCAAAAGTCATCAGTGTGCCGAGTGTAAGCGTTACGGCCACAAAGAAGGATATTGTGGAAGTGCGCAGAAGACTCGTCCGAAGTTCAAGCGGAAGTCCCAACGTGTGACGGTAGATACGAAGATCGTCGAAGTGTCAGTGGACGTGGTGCGAAATAAAAGGAAATTTGTTGCCGTAATGTTGAACGGTGTGTCCGTCCGGATGCAGTTTGATACCGCTTCGGACATCAGTGTCGTGTCCGTACAAACATGGAAGCAGTTAGGAAGACCGGAAGTGAAGACCCCGTCGGTGAACGCCAAATCAGCCTCCGGAGATCCACTCAAGCTGGTGTCGCAGTTTGACTGCCCAGTGAGTGTCAACGGTGTAACGCACGTAGGAACAATTTTTGTCACGGAAAGGGATTTGCACATACTAGGACTGGATTTGATAGAAGCGTTCCAGCTAGATTCGGTCCCGATGAGTGCATTTTGCAACGAAATCTCCGTGTCGTCGTCGTTAGCGGATCGTCTCAAGTCGCAGTATCCCGAAGTCTTCAGTACCGATCTGGGTAAGTGCACCAAAACTGCAGTGAAACTTGAACTCAAGCCAAACCAGCAGCCAGTATTCCGTCCCAAACGTCCGGTGGCGTATGCTATGTACAACACTGTGGACGATGAGCTGAATCGCCTGGAGCGTATGAATATTATCACGTCGGTCGACTACTCAGAGTGGGCTGCTCCGATAGTGGTGGTTCGAAAAGCGAATGGGAGCATACGGATTTGTGGAGATTATTCCACTGGTTTAAACGATGCGTTGCAGCCAAACCAGTACCCCTTGCCTCTCCCACAAGACATCTTTGTGAAGCTCGCTCATTGCAAGGTTTTTAGCATCATCGATATGTCCGAGTCGTATCTGCAGTTAGAAGTCGATGAGCCAACCAGCAAGCTCCTAGCCATCAACACTCACCGGGGCATCTATAAAGTAAATCGTTTGGCTCCCGGGGTGAAAGCGGCGCCAGGAGCGTTTCAACAGGTGGTTGACGCAATGCTGGTAGGTTTGAAACATACGAGCGGATACATCGATGACATCGTCGTCGGTGGTCGAAACGAAAAGGAGCACGAAGAAAATCTGAATGCGCTGTTCGAGCGTCTTCGAGAATTTGGTTTTACCATCCGTTTAGAAAAGTGCTCATTCGGATCTCGCCAGATAAAGTACCTAGGACACCTGTTGGATCAGCACGGGGTTCGACCGGATCCTACCAAGGTTGAAGCCATAAGGCAAATGCCGGCACCTGTTGACGTGTCCGGCGTCCGCGCATTCCTAGGAGCCGTCAATTATTACGGCAAATTTGTGCCTAACATGCGCGCTCTACGATTCCCGTTAGATGAGCTTCTGAAAGCAGGCACAAAGTTCAAATGGACACCAGACTGTCAGTCAGCGTTTGACAAGTTTAAAGAAATTCTGTCGTCGGACTTACTACTAACCCACTACAACCCGGAATTGGAAATCATCGTCGCTGCCGACGCGTCGTCCGTTGGATTAGGAGCAACGATCAGTCACCGTTTTCCTGATGGTTCAATTCGTGTCATTCAGCATGCATCTAGATCCCTGGCTCCAGCAGAGAGAAACTATAGCCAACCCGATCGAGAAGGCCTGGCAATAATATTTGCGGTCACGAAGTTTCATCGCATGATTTTCGGTCGCAAGTTTCGGCTACAAACTGACCACGCACCTTTGATTCGTATCTTCGGATCTAAAAAGGGCATTCCGGTGTATACCGCCAACAGACTGCAACGGTGGGCCCTGATGCTGCTCATGTACGATTTTACGATCGAGTACGTGGCCACTGACAAGTTCGGTCACGTCGATGTGTTGTCGCGCCTCATCAACCAACACGCTCGTTTGGATGAGGATTACGTCATCGCAGCAGTCTCGCTTGAAGATGATGTCAGGTTAGTAGCATTTGATTGCCTCAACGTCCTTCCGCTCAATTTCAGAGCAGTTCAAGAAGATACTCAGAACGACTCGATTCTAAGGAAGGTTGTCCAGTATGTCCAACAAGGCTGGCCGGCCAAGCAGACTATTGCATCCAGTCGTGAGCTGCAACAAATCTACACCCGCCGTGAATCCCTCACGACCGTACAGGGATGCGTACTTTTCGGAGATAGACTCATCATTCCGTCTCGCCTACGTAAGCGCTACCTAGATCAGCTTCATACCGGCCACCCAGGTATCGGAAGGATGAAGGCCATCGCTCGGAGTTATGTGTATTGGCCTGCAATCGATACTGAAATTGAAAAAGCAGTGAAGGCGTGTTCACAGTGTGCCCTAGCTGCTAAGTCATCGCCTCGAGTCTTACCTGTGCCTTGGCCAAAACCACAACGACCATGGCAACGGGTCCACGTTGACTATGCCGGACCAGTCGACGGAGACTATTTTCTGCTGGTAGTGGATTCCTTTTCCAAATGGCCCGAAATAGTGCAAACAAGCCGTATCACAACATCAGCAACCATCAAGATTCTGCGTGGTATCTTTACACGACTGGGGATGCCCGAGCTTGTAGTATCCGACAACGGCGCCCAGTTTACCAGTGCAGAGTTCGCGCAGTTCTGCAGCATGAATGGTATCGAGCACAACACCACGGCACCGTTCCACCCACAGTCGAATGGGCAGGCGGAACGGTTTGTCGATACTTTTAAAAGGGCCATGAAGAAAATTCGAGGAGGGAAAGGCCCACTCCAGGAAGCACTGGACTTGTTCCTGTTGACATACCGAAGTACACCAAATCCGTACGCGCCGAATGGAGAATCACCATCAGAAGTTTTGTTCGGACGTCGAATCCGTACAAACCTCGAACTGTTGCGGCCACCAGCAGATCGTCAGCAAACGGAGCGAGAAGAAACTCAACAGAAATACTATAGATTCTTCGATAAGCAAGATCCAGTGTACGTGAAGATCTACAGCCGAAACTCGTGGTCATGGGTTACTGGAACCGTCATTGAAAGAATAGGAAGTGTTATGTATAATGTATGGACAGAGAAACGAAGCTTGGTGCGGTCCCATGTTAACCAGATGAAGAGCCGAGCAACCGCTGAAGGAGCATCGAAGCGAACCAACGTGATGGAATCCTATCCGCTGCCTTTGGATATATTGCTGAGCGGTTGGAACTTGCCGAGTAGTTCCTGTCCGGCAACGCCAATACCTGCGTCTTCAGTAGCTCAGAGGCCAGCAGCTGATCCGCCAATTCCTTCCATATCACCATCATTTCCATCATTTCCAGTTAGCCTAGTCAGCCCCGTCAGTCCAGCTCGCTCTAAGAACTTCAGCGAACAGGGTGCATCAACCGACTCTACCAACCAACAACCAGCTACCACTAGCATTCCTGAGGTGCACACTCCACGACGTTCTTCTCGGATTAGAAGAGCGCATCCGCGTTTCAATGTGTACCATCGCTATTGAGGGGAGATGTTGGAAGCAACTGGAGCAGAACTGGGAACACGGTCTCAACTATTCCGTTCCTTATTTTCCCATTGGGCTCTTCCTTGACAGCTAGGCTGTCATTGCGACAGATGCCGGTTCAGTGGAAAAACGTCAATTGTAAAGTTGCAAGTCAGGTATCTAATTTTAGTCTTTTAATAAACGTATGGTTAATTTTTAAAGTTGTTATTTTTGACGTTACACCATATTCAGTCCGACTGTAAATTATCACGCTCACTGCATTGTCTCGAGATACAACAATAACAAATAAAGAGTGGTATTCGATGGTTACTTCGCCAACAGTTTGATTCTATTATGCTTACTTGTTCTTAAGCCCTTCTTAAGAACAAGTAAGCATAATAGAAGACAAGCTTTCTCTGATCGCACGGCTTGTTATTTTCGGGTTACTTCTCGCTTCTCGTAGTGTTCAAGCATCTCACCGACCAAAAACGCGTGGTGATCGTACGAGTGATATCTATCAACTAATCTATATTATCCGAAAATGATCTTATGAAACTTATGAAAACTTTTAACAAGCATTTTGAAAAGTCAAACGAGCTTAATTAACACAAACCAAATCAAACTGAAGTAGCTGAAGTTAGAAAACCACAACATGCTCGCGTCAACATGGTGGTGAAAGTGGAAATTAGCTTATCGTTGATTGAAGATGACCTATATTTTTGGAACTGTTCGAAAACTAGACAAAAAATAATAGAACACCGCTGAAATCGGCCTAATTTGTCTACATTTTGAGAGTAACAACCTTACAAAATGCAATCTGTCTAAATGCATAAGTTTTCTTCTATTCTGATACGATAGTTAGCACAGAATACATCTGACATGAACCAGCTCAAAACCACACACGTTCGTGGCTCCGACAAAAACAAAAATTCACAAACACGAAGACAGCAGAACAGCAACACAATCTATTCCTGATCTAGAAACGAGCACTGCAACAGGCTGCAATTGTCGTCGAACCTTTTCCCATCCTACCGATCGATCATTTCTTATCTCAGGTAGATGATCGTCACGTAATTGTCCGCCTTTTCTACTGTGTAACCTGTCCGCACATCATCTCAGGACTACCTTAACCTGATGATGCAATAAAGAAAAGAACAGAAGGCATCTGCTCGCTACCCAAAAAAAAAACAGTCGATGCCTCCCCAATCAGCGCAAACACAAACCTGCCATCACGAACGACGGATCGGTTCCAAATCAGTTTGACGTTTCAAACCCAAAAAAAAAAAGAAATCAGTTCATCACGAAACGAAGAATCCTCGTGACCGACTCGCAAATTGGTAGCCAGAAATTCTCACAGCGTTTCATTTGAAAGACTCAGTTCTCTAGGGGCTGAAGACGAGGTCAACATTCCTGTTCAAATGAAGTAAAATGAGCACCCAAATCCATACCAACAGGCAGCTGGAATCCGAATCCGAACTGAGCTGAAAAGAGTTACCGGACCCAAAAACAAAACAAAGAAAAAATGGATGATTAGTCGAAACTGAAAGCGGTAGGTGGTAAATAAATGGTTCCCAAGATAAGCCAAGCGTAGCCCGACGAGAAGTGACGGACTGATCAAATCTTTTCCGTTTTCTTCGTTCCTCGAGGAGCTTGTCTTTCCGATCTCCCGAACGCAGCAGCCTTTGGATTGAAAATCTAGTCGATAACCTCAAACCTGTGCCAACGAAATCCAATAACTTTTGTTTGTTTTACGTCCCGGTATCACCACCGGGTAGAACCGGTATGTTGCCCGTAGCGGTTCACCCAGCAGGACATCTTCGGCTTGAAGCCTTTCCGATGGGAGAACTACGGAGTGTTTTTTGTTTTGCTCGGAAACGAGATCATAACCACAACCTTATTAGCACACCCGTGCTTGCGCGCGAGGCCATCGATTCGTTCCTGCTGGCTGCTGCTGCAGATTATTGAGACCCGTCTGGCCATCGGGAGAGGTTGGTTTTTGGGGTCCCCAGGAAAAGGTGATCCCGATCGCGATGAGGTAGCTGATTTTACGGGGGCGCCTAATGATCTCGTCATTAAATCAAACTTAACATGTTGATTGATTTGATTTTGGCGTGATACCATCATTAATAATAATCGGATTCGGGCTTCGAGCAGCGGCAGCCAGCAAGCGGTTCCCGATCGCCAGGCTTGAGCCGAGGCCGCGGTGTGATATGAGCTAGGAATGCGGGATACCGTAAGACGTTGGTCGTTAATCAATTTTCGGTTTGATCGGTTTCGAGAACGAAATGGCATCTCACAGTTTTTTCTAGCTGCTTATGAAGCTCATTTGGAGTACGAAAATCATGATTGAATCTCGATTCAAGATTCATTTTTGCTGCGTTCAGAAATCGAAGCTTTACACGGAAACAATATGCCGTGAACTAGTTAACGTTTTAGGGATTGCCTATTACGCGATTCAGTTCTGGTTCAGTTCAGAGTTTGCTTGTTCTCGAGTACAATTTTTTTTTCTGTGAACTTGTTATTCGCGACTACGAAACGTAGCGTAGATTTCTCCCAGAGATTAACAATGAACTGAAAAACTAGGCAAGAGGTAATTCGCTCGTCACACTAAAGAAGACGGAAGTAAGGTTTGAGAGATCACAATTGCATGGTTGTGCTCTTGACAAACCAGCCAACTGTCAACATCGACTTGCATCCGATCATTGTTGACTAATTGTCAAAGTGTCGTTTACTTATATTTTAGTAGTTTACTTATAACCGAGCTCCTACTCAAATTTGGGTTGTTTAGAATTTGTGTGTAATGCTAGGCTACGCTCAACTTATAGACAATCTTCTTCAAACTGGTTTAGATGGTCTCTTCAACGCAATTTCTCCTGCTCTCGACTTAGTGCTCTAGAAGCACTTCCACAGTTTAGTTTGCTGAGGGACATACACGATGGAATCCCTTTATGGCAGGAGCGATGGCTTCCTCATCCACACATGCACACTTAGGGTTTGCTCAACAAAATATGCCAAATTAATCCACTTACCTGCAGTGAATCATTGCCATACTGCTAATCGGACAGCAGAACACAATATTTAATAAGTTCACACTGTTTATTTCACTGAAAACACTCTGAATTGATCAGCTAGTGCTCATTTCCATAGAGCAGGTAATTTTTCGTCGTCTTTGTTTACCTTTTTAAAATCAGGATCTGCCTATTATTTTCTCACAAAAAAACTGTATTTCCACTTCCCGTAGCCACCTGAACACTCTTTACTTTCACTTAGAGATCAATTATCTTCGCGCTCTTGAAAACAGTGGACGAAAAAACTGTTAAATTAACGAGAATGGTGCAAAAATTGTGCACCCGGTCTTAAAATTACGCGTTTTGCTTTTTTCTAATTCACACTCAGCTGTTCGTAGCTTTGCAGAGCGCAGTGCTGTCAGCAACTGTTTGCGCAAGTGTGCGGTATTGATAAAAGTTTTGATAAACGAAGTAAAAAATGCCGCATCTTACTAAAAGAAGAAAACTGGCAGTTTTGCGCGAACGGGCTAAGAAAGTGATAAAAATTGCTGTTGATCCCTTAACTGGGACATTCAAAAACCCGTGGAATAGTGGTTTTAGTTCACCATCAACTGATCCTGAATTTCACAGAGAAATAAGTTCCGGAGAAGTATCTGTCTGCAAATCTTCCGACATTACACATAACGTTACTAAACCTATCCCAACAGATGCTGGTTTTGCGCCTGTGTCGGTGGTGCATTGGTTATACTCATGTTGGTGCGTCAACTTTGACGCCAGCTGTAGTCCAAACCACTTTATGGAAATAATTCAAATTTCGTTCACAATATTTTCTATGTATTTTTAGGCTATTGTGAAATTAAAAATGTGCTACCTAAATGTTTCACAGAAATACGGATTTTTGAAATTGATATGTCCAAAAATGACTTTTTTCACATATGTAATGAAAACTTAAAATATATTAGCTTGATCAACATTAAATTTCGACCATATAAGGTTTATACATTGCTTATAGTGTGGTGAAAGTTTCAGCTACAAATATTGATAATTGACAAAGTAACAGAAGGAAGAACATGGCGTTTTTTGGAAGCAACATTTTGCTCGGCTTCTTTTTGCTACTGAGTGTATATTCAATTTAATCAAGAGATTAAGTGTCCCCAGACTGAGCGTTTAACCTGCTATCAAATTAATCAAAAAATCTAAAAAAATAAACCCAAGGTGCTCAATATAATCATGTGGCAACCGAATGATGTTGTCGTTGGTTTTCAGGGTTCAGTATGACGAAAAGGTCCCTGGAATCAATTTTCAAACTGCAAATATCCCATTTAATATCGCAGATGTACAATTTAAAACATTTTAAATACATTTTATTTTTTAGCCATCTATTCAACAACTCATCCGTTAGTTTATGATTAAAATAAGCACTGAAAATAAAAGTTTTAAATTCACCAATATTTGCATTCAACCAGATGTATGTATGGCTTAAAATTTAGCTTGATAATTAAGCCCTGACTCTCCCGACCTTTGCAAAGGATTCATATTTTGAGGTTTCATGCTGCTTTAAGAATTTGAAAATTGGGGAGGAATAATTATATGGATAAAATCCATAAAGAAAATATAAAATTACTGGCAACCACGACTGTTTTCTTCATAATGCACCAATACTACCACATAAGAGCAAAACAGTGTTTGCACTACTACATGCATGTTGAATACTGAGGATTCAAGGGAGTTTCACCTTAGAGCTTTCTCACCAATGCATAAATTTCTTTATTGGGTGTCAAGTAAAATGATACTCTATGCTCAGCGAGGTTCAGCCATGGACCGATTACAATGGAGACAACTTCTGTGTACATGAGAGGCCACACCGGCCTTGGTCTGATTGGTTAATGTAAGATATGCTCAGCGAGGTTGAAAGCATGTCCAAACCGGAAGATCCGCACCTGCCACCGCCTCCAGCTTGATTATAATATAATTATCGTCCTTTTATCAACTGTGCTAACTGAGACCTATCTTTCAGACGATGTCACAGTCCCATGCACTATGGTGCAGAGCGATACGAATGGTCAAATTTCGCGACAAAAATCGATAACTCTAAAACCATTAACCTAGTTGTTGTTGATGTCTTCGGAAGGTTTGATTGATTTTTTGAAAATTATATCTATCTTTTGGGTTGAATGGTGGCTAGGGTGGTCCATTTATGCTCATAATAAAAATTCTAATATTTTAGAGCAGTTTAGAGGAGAAAAATTTCCTACAAAATTTAAGATAAGTTAATTTAGAGAAACTTTTCTGAAAAAACTAAACTTCTATCTCATCTACGTATTGTTTTAGAACAGTTTTTCTAACTTGCCTTAGGGTGGGTCTTGCTCTAACTTTTTTATTTCAAATTAAATTTGAAAATTTTGTTCAAAAGACTTTTAGAACTTATAAATACGAGATAATTTGTAGCTAAGGACTGTATTCGATGAAATTTGGACACACGCAATTGTTCGTAACTTTTTAGCGGGTAGGTAAAAATTATTGAAGATTGTGAGTGGCTCACAAATCCGTTCTGCATTGTGATGGACGATGAGACCTACATTAAAGCCGACACCAAACAAATGCCAGGACAGGAACACTACGTCGCCACCTCAAAGTTGGCCGTTCCGGAGGGTATACGGAAGAAGAAACTGTCGAAATTCGCCAAAAAATTCCTTGTCTGGCAAGCGATCTGCGGATTTGGCAGCCCTTCATCACCTCTGGGACCGTCAATGGACAAATCTACGAGGGTCGAATGCCTCCAAAAACGACTTCTGCCCTTCTTGAGATCTCACGATGGCCCTACACTGTTTTGGCCGGATTTGGCATCTTGCCACTATGCCCGGCCCGTCTTAGACTGGTACAAAGATAATAATGTAGTTTTTGTACCAAAAGACGTCAACCCTCCAAACACTCCGGAACTGAATTGAAAATTTTTGGGCAATCATGAAGGCAAAGCTCGTTAAAACTCTAAAACTTATAGAATATGAGCTTGAACTAAAGAAAGTGTGGTTAAAAGTAAGTAAGCATTGCCCAAAATTTGACGAAAGGGGTCAAGGCAAAGGTGCGGGCATTTGGGTTGGGAGAAGAGGTTCAATAAACCAATGATGTCAAAACTTAACCATTTAGTAGTTCTTTATTTCCAGAAAGTTTGAAAAGAATCGAGCTCAAGTAAAATTTTTAGTGACCTATTTTGTATGTTCAAATTTCATCGAATACAGTCTTTATTGTCTTTGTCAAGATATAGAGGTTGAAGTGTTTAAAAATACTTTTTTCGAAACATCTCACTCCCTTATTTGCAAATATTTGCAGAAACAAAACACGTTAACTAAAAGTACAAACTTTCATCTACAAAATACTTGCAAAATAGTTTGTCCCCTCTTGTCCCATTTAAAATTCTCTGTCAATATCCGAAGCTAAGAGTCAGTTCCATTGTGGTTATACCACATTAATTATTATTTTTTACTGTAGTTATCAACAATTAATTTCAGAATTTCAGTGTTGTCAGCTTGTCAACAGTGAAGTGAGTGGCTGCGACTGAAGATCGTGTTCAAGCAGGGTATATTTTTCTTTCTCATTTAATTAATAATTTCAGCACACCTGGTGACATCTTTGTATTTCAAATTACTTTTGTTTTTCAGAGCACGGAGCAACACGGCAATTTAATGCTTGTAATGTTCAATTTGTTTTCAGTATTTCAGCATAACATTTTCATTGAAATTCTATTTCTGAACTACAACTACTGTTCCATAAAAGACCGGCATGTGGTTATAAGTAGTATAGAATTATATTTAAATATATGTGTTAAGTGGTATTATGATAAGATATTCCATTTATTTCAGAAATCATCGAACCATGCTTTTCGATCACTAAAACTGTTTTCTTCGACCTATAGAATAGTCTTTTGATTCTACAAAAATAAAACAAATCAAATATCTTTTCATTGAAATTTTATCTATGTTGAAAGGACTAATCAACTCTGCTCTTCAGCGTTTCCAGGACTATTTAGATTTTAATACATATCCCATGTTTATTTTGCAGTAACAATCCAGTGGCTGTCAGTTATATTTTGTCAATACATTTATTAAATTATTTTTTTTTTTTATATAATTATCATTTATTTGTACAGGCTCAACCGAATCAACTTTACAGAGCCAAATTTTCATGTTTTTATACATCATTTGTCTTAAAACTAAAGTTAGGGGATAAAACCGATTACTCGCGGCCGTCTCGAGGTTAATAGGAATTACAAATTACGGATGGGAAAGAGGGTGAGAATTTAAAGTATGGTTTACCTAACACATTAAATTTAAATTCTAAATTGTTGAAACATTTATAACTATACAATTTATGGTTTTCTTTTGACTTGAACATGTTTTGAAAAGAAAAAAAACACATACACATACACAGATAAAAAAAACTTAAAATAAACATACAGGTTAAACTAACTACAATCTAAGACTAATGTTAGTCAAAAACACATAAATGAGTTTCATGTACTCCAAATCACGTACAGCCAAAATATCTCGAATTGGCATATTGGGTTGTCTACCTCGAGCCCGAAGGGAATCATAAAGCTCAGATCTGACTCCAGAATGCTCAGCACAAGACCACATAACGTGATCTGCGTCCTGATAGCCTTGTCCACACTCACAGAGATTGCTGTCGCTCAGCCCAACCCGGTATAAATGAGCGTTCAAAGAATAATGATTGGACATGAGGCGAGACATGACACGAATGAAGTCTCGACCCACATCCATTCCGCTAAACCACGATTTCTTCGACACCTTTGGGATGATAGAATGTTGCCATCGCCCCAAATCTCGTTTACTCCATTTATACTGCCAGCTGACGAGTGACTGTTGACTAAAAATAGGAAAAAATTCGTTGAAGGCGATTTGTCGATAATAAATATCGCCTTCCATAGCGCCCACCTTTGCAAGCGAGTCCGCTTTCTCATTGCCTGGAATTGAACAATGAGATGGGACCCATACAAAGGTGATGATAAAATAACGCGAAGATAAAGCACTTAGAAGCTCCTGTATTTTCATGAGAAAATACGAGGAGTGCTTTACTGGCCTCAATGAGCGAACAGCCTCTATAGAACTGAGACTATCCGTGAAAATGAAGTACTGATCCGGTGTTAATGAGGCAACAATTTCTAGCGTAAAGTGTATTGCCGCTATTTCAGCGACATATACAGAACAAGGAGCGTGAAGTTTACGATTGGCGCTATAAATTTCATTAAATATACCAAAGCCTGATGACTCCTCTATCAAAGATCCGTCAGTGAAAAACGTTTTAGTGGAATCAACTTGGCCAAACTTTGCAGCAAATATCACAGGAGCAATCATAGGACGATGGTTATAAAGCGGGTTTGAGGATTCAACTCAAGGAGCTTCTTAAAATTTTAGACTACCTGGGGGTTCATAACTTCACACCTGGTGATGAGTCGGAGAGATAATTCTGTAAACCTAGTTTTGAGAGTTCATTCTATTGAAAATTGTCACAATCGGCGTTTTTCCTCTGTTCGGAATAAGACTCCCACCTTCAAAGTTTCTCCTTTTTTCAAGAAATTTCGCACGACCCTTTCTCCTCTTCCGATTCGCTTTGCAATGGCTACCTAGCCCAACATCCTTCAACTCAGAGATTTTTTCCGCTCTGACTCGTCGAGAAACTTTCCTTACGGCATCTTGGCAACTTTACAAAATTGACGCTCCTTGTGGTTTGTTTACGTTCCGCACGCTCACACATACTGCTGCAACTCAGAAGAATTACAGTTTACTACTGTTTGTGTAAATCGAGCACGATAGGTGTACCATCGTCATACTGCGCTTATGAGAATTTCCTGTTATAATTATTATAATCTATCGCTGAAAAATTGTTACTCAACCTAATTTATTTAATTACTAAATTTTGTGTGATCATAGCGCAAATAACGTTTATCTAATAAAACAAAAATCCTTCCATCATGAATTGCATTCAAAAAATGGCCAAAAATTGCCGGTCTCTCATGGGTTTACCTTCACCCGCACTGACAAAACTACCTATGCAGCATCAATCATAGTAACCCATGAGTCAGCAGACAAAGTTTGACAGCTCTAGCACTCGAACTCTAACCGTGATGTCAAGAACAGTGAAGCAACTCCGTTCCGTGCGGCACTTCGTGGATGCCGGATATGCCCGTTCCGGCATCTACAACATCTTGGCGCTATTAGCATCGAAAGAAAGCCCGGTTCCAGACGGCCGACGACCCTGAGCGACAAGAAGCTCCAAAGGATGCTGAAGAGGAAGACCGAGGGAAAAGTGACTACATCTGTGCGTGTGCTTGGCCGGGGGGTCGGTTCAACCGGCCAAACAGTGAAAAAGTACCTGGCGAACATGAACATACGTGTCAGGAAGTAGAAGTCGCATCCACTGGTTTCGGAGCTGCAGGCAATGACACAGCGGCAGCGGCTGAATAAGATGGTCAACTCGATTTTCCCGGTGAATCGTGACGTGGCGGTGGTGATGGACGTAGAGGCCTATCTCATCCTGGATGGCAACGACTGGCAGGGCCCTTCGTATTTACTTTCCCACGAAGGAAGTGAGCTAAGAGGTGAAGTTCATTTCACACACCAAGCTCCCCAAGAAGGAGATGCTGTGGCTGACAATCAGTGAGAAGGGGATGCCATAGCCGCTATTCTTTCGCTCCTGACTTGCCGTGAACGGAGAAATTTATAGTACAAAATGCCTGCCGGAAGTTGCGTCGATCATCGAAGACGCGGTGTTCTGGCCGGATCTGGCGTCAGCCCACTACTCGAAGCAGTCGTTGGAGGAGATGGAGTGGCTGAATATCGATGTGGTACCCAAGTCGACGAACCCGCCCAACGTCCCCCAGATGCGTCCCATCGAGAATTTCTGGGCAACCTCAAGCGTAAGATCTACTCCAAGTATTTTGTCGCAAAAACTGAGGAGAAATTGATAAATAAATCGAAGAAAGGACTCAAAAACATGCCTACACGCATGTTTTCATCCGCCATGGCGAATGTTCCGGTTGACTGCCGGAAGGCCGCTCGCAAGATCGTTGATTTTTTTTGAAAGTTAGCTTAAATAACGAACTTCCCTGGGAAATTAATCAAAAGCAATAGTCTTCGCTTTTTTTATAACCATCCGAAAAAAGTCCATATTTTTTCATGCAAACGTTAGTAAATTCAGAATTTAAAAAATGGAGACACGCTTATAAGAATTCCGTTCAGTACACTGAAGTTGTCGCAGGGGTCATATATCAAGGAGGACCGATTGTCATCTTACAGTTCTCCCCGGCCTGTATTGTAAGAGTTACAATCTCCCGTGATCAACCGCCGGGCAGGAAGGACCGAACAAATATCAAAAAATTGTTTATGGTTCTAGGCTCTAGGGACGAATCATTAAGCATGGGACCGAGCTTTTAGCCGATTTGCTGGTATTTGCTGAGCAAAATAAAATAAATTCATTTTCTTCTTGACTATCCAGCCGCTGCTATAAGGAATAAATAAATTGTTCCAGAACGTCTGTTAATATACTCTGTAACAAAATGCATGAGAAAAATTTTTGCGCATTACCTAAGGATTGGTATTTTTAATTTTTTTTTAATTTATAAACAAGGCTGAGTAATTCTGGATCAACAATAGAAAAGGGCTCATCAACATTTGTAAACAAACTCTTCTGAGCCCGTTTTCTCGGAAGCCGTTGGCTACACACGCAAACCTACAGAATCATCGTGTAGGGGAAACTTTTTCCTACATGGTGATGGTATTGGTTTGCGTGGGTGGCCTACGCTTTGCGAGGAAATAGGCTCAGACGTGTTTATTTACAAATGTTGATAGGCCCTTTTCTATTGTTGATCCAGAATTTATAGATCATTGCACGGAATGCACTAGCCTTACTTTTTTGACAGTTCAGGGAGCTTGTTTACAAGGTGTTATAATTTGAACCGTTCAAACGAAAGCTTTTATTGGCTTTTTCCGGATCCTGTAGGATTAGATTCAGGAAATTATGTAAAAATATGTACTGGTGTCTGTTTTCCGGGTATTTGACTTCAATCGTGATAAATTTGGAGCATGAAATCCCAAACCGATATTACCGAAAATATTCTAAGTCCACGTAAACAAGCTCCTTGAACTGTCAAAACTGCATTGACGTCGCTATCGTGCAATGATCTATTGATGTCTTTTTCACTTTCGAATTTGAGCAATTCGAGCCATACTCGAGCAAAAATACACACACATCTTTTATGTTCTCAAAAGGTGTTAAAATTATGCATATTTATCTTTTCGAAAAGAGTAAAAAGTATGCATTTTACACTATCAAAAGGAGTAAAAAGTATGCCCATTTTGAAGAAAATTCAGTTTACGCAAAAGTGAGTAAAAGTAATATACTCCTTTTTGGCGTAGTCCCAGCTACACAGTGGACAGATTTGAGCCCCTTGAACAGTAATAAACATCAAAATTGCCATCCTAACCTACCTTTTACTGTCGACTTTTGTTGTTTCCTTAACAACAACCGCAAAACACCATGTGTTGAAAGACGTACAGAGCTTCAATTATTCCTGTGGAATTTTCAACGATCAAATTGCTTCATTACAAAACTGTTACCTGTGGTTTAAGCTGGTTATGTTTTCCTCTCTCTCGAATGCGGTTAAGCGCCAGGAAATTATTTAAACGAAACCTAACAAGCGAGCAATTTTTGTAATGATTGTATGCATAACAGAGAAGCAGGCCATTGCCGAGTAACGACAGATTTTTGACGAAGAAATTTGCTGCTCCCTTTCAGCGGTTGCCATCGCAGTGTGATTCTCATCATTTACGAAAAAGGTCAATAATCACCCAAACGGGGAGAAAAAATTAAGTAAGGTAATCGAATTCGTACTCACTCGGATTCCTTTCGTCGAAATAAGAGCACTTTTTCTAAACGTCTTCGTCAGCGGCGTGGAATGAGAATTTCCATTAACCTCTCGCCGTTCGCGGGGCCGATTGAAAAATGCGCCACTTGTTTCCCTACCGGCAGCAATCAATGTTGGATTTTCCCAGCTCCAGAAGGGCAGGCAAAAGAACCGCCAGAATCCGCAAAAGGAAGCCAAAAGTAAACACACTCTTTCAGTCGGCGGTCGCGGAGCAGCGCGGCGGGTTGGTGTCGGTATTCGACTACTTGGTCGCACCGATCGCTCGAAAGGGAATTTCGTACCGGCATCTTGCATCTTTGCTGGTGATGGAAGCAAAAAAGTTGAGAGAATCCTAAAATGGTAAATAAAACTATATCGAACGAAGAGATACTGTTGACAGTGAGGAACGATTGCGATGAACTGCATTTGTTCGTGAACGGGTGGAGCTGGTACCAAAAAAGTACAGTACCGTAATCAGGGCGCGTGATGATAAATTTAGTTGGAAATCAAATATTGAGATATCCATACATGGAACTAACAAATCAAAATCACGATTTAAGATGGTTGCAGAATCTTACGCTAACGAATCACTATTCGAAAAAAAATTTGCATTTCCTGCATCGCCTTCCATCTTTTTTGCGGGAATCTTTTAAGATCATCATCTTTTTTTCAATCTACAGGGTGAGTGAAAATTCTTGTCAGTGAAGTATGTGATCATAAAAATGGAAAGCTTGCATGAATTTTAATTTTCAATGTATTTCCTGTTAGGGGTAACTTTGCCATTGTTCAGCCGCAAACAGTGGATTGAAACAGCTCCTCACATTGCTTCTCTTCAAGCGAGTAATCGGATCGGGTCTGCAGCTCTTCGACCTTCCAATATCGTTCGACGCTTCTTCGAGGTTGAATACGAGGATCATCACGTGGGCGAGAGCCTTGCTTGATCCCGCCTCTCAACTGAATATCATCTCTGAATGTTTAGCCCAACGCTTGCAGGTGCTTATGGTCAAGGAATATCACACCATCGGAGGAATTGGGCACTCATCCGTACCTAACTTAAGTTTCACGTGCTAAGGTCTGTCACACGTGAGTTGCCTTCGAATTGCATGGATGTTACCGAATGAAATTGGCCCTCAAACGTCGTACTAGCTAATCCCAACATCAACAAACCACCAGCAGTGAGCTTGGTCATAGAAGTATATGCATATTATGCCCTACTTCTCGATGGATTCATTCGCCTTGGTCCTGGCAACCTTTACTTGGCTGGGTCGTATCCGGCAGGGTAGGCAGCATCCGATCAGATCCAGAAATCGTTAGCATTGTCCATATGTGCAGTATTGAAGAACAACTTTCCAGATTTTGGGAATTGGAGTCTTGTCGGTCCCCCTAGTACCTTGAGGAAGCGAATCATGAGGCACATTTCGTAGCGACTACAACGAGTCGGCTGACACGGGTCGGCTCGTAGTGGAACTTCCGAAGAAACTGTCCGTTCTATCATTGATGGGTAACTCATACGAAATCGCCAAACGCCGTTTTCTGTCGGTAGAACGCCGCTTGTTAGCCAAATCCCAGCTCAAGATCGCCCATTCCGATTTCATCGATGAGTATCGAGTATTACGGTGCATGAAGGAAGTCACCGATAGTTCACAACCCACGATGTATCAGCCATACTACCTCCCACACCACTGCATTGCGCGTCCCGATAGCATTACCACTAAACTTCGGGTTGTTTTCGGCGCGTGTGTAACAGATAGCAACATCTCTCTCAATAACGCACTAATGGTGGGTCCGATGGTACAAGGTGACCTGTTCTCCCTCATTCTGCGGTAGTGAACTCAAGATGTACCGTCAGATTCAGATGCACCCTTCCGATCAATGTCTTCAGAGGATTCTTTGGAGAGACGACCCGTCGGAGCCCTTCCGTACGTTTGAGCTAATGACGGTGACCTACGGCACTTCTGCTGCGTCATACTTAGCCACTCGATGTCTGCAAGAAGTATCCAAGCTGGGTCACCATTCGCATCCTATGACTGCCAAAGTCGTAGGAGAAGATTTTTATATGGACGATCTAATCACTGGAAGAAGCACCGTCGAGTCTGGAAAAACTGTATGCACTCAGATCCTCAGCTACTGAGCTCCATTGGAGTTTCACTACGTAAATGGTCATCGAATTCACCGGAAATTCTTAATCATATTCCTGAGTCATGCCGAAATGAACGGAACGTACTAGGTCTCGATCCAGGAGTTTCAATCAAAACTCTAGAATTGAAATGGGAACCCAGGTCCGATCGTTTTGGTTTCCCCAGTGTCTCCAAAAGATAGATTGTATCCGATTCATCCAGTCTATTCGACCCATTAGGTTTTATCGGACCGGTGATAGTTGTTGCAAAAATGTATGTGCATCAACTCTGGCGAAGCAACCGATCCTGGGACGAGCCCCTCGAAGATGTGCTCCAAAAAAGCTGGCTACAGTTTCGAACCAAGCTAATGGTAATCGAATCGATTGACGTACCACGTTGAGTAGTCCCTATAGTCAACCCGACATTTATCAAATTACACGGTTTTTGCGATGCCTCTGAGAAGACCTATGGGGCATGCGTCTACCTTCGTGCTGTCACCTCGAGCGGCGAAATTTCAGTTCACCTTTTAACCTGGGAAATAGCAAGAAACAGAAAAATGTATCTCTAGCTCAGCTGGTGCTTTCGTCAGAACTTCCATTGAGTCATCTCAACCTCCAAATGAAGATTTCGGCAGCTCCATCCCGCTGGAAGACTTTTGTGGCGAACAGAATGTCGGAAATACAGCACCTTACCGAAGGTGGGCTGTGGGCACACGTGTCTGGAATCGATAACCCGACAGATATAATCTCCCGCAGAATGCAGGATTGTGTTCTATGGTGGAATGGTCCACCGTGGCTCAGTCAGCCGAATCGATTTTGGCCTCTTTTAATTTGCCCAAGTTTCGAAGATTTGCCCGCAGAAGAACTCGAAGAACGATCCAGGCCCCAAATCCAATCTTCAGCCTACGATCATCGTATGCTGGCCTAGTCTCTCTGGTGGCAGACCCTCTAAGGTTTTGCCATAATTGCAAACAACGAAACTCTAACAACCGGAAAACCGGTTCTTTCCAACTTGGTGAACACAAGGAAGCGCTCAAGGTATTGGTCTGTCAAACACAGCAAGATTTGTTGAAGAAAGACATTGAAGACGTAGCTACCTGTGGCGCAGTTGGGGTAAATCTAGACTAAAATCTCCAATCTTACAAGATGCCATTCTGAAGGTTGGTGGTCGCTTACGTAATGCACCTGTTCCAGAATCCCGTAACCACCCAATGGTTCTTCCATCAAACCATCCGTTCACGAAGATGGTAGTTACGTACTACCATCAGAAACTTCTGCACTGTGGTCCACAGTTATTGATTACCAGCCTGCGGGAACACTTTTGGCCACTGAGAGTACGCAACCTAGCTCGGAAGGTGGTGCAAGAATGCATAAACCGTTCAAGAGTGGTTGATGGGTGACCTGCCTGGCGAACGCGTAACACCAAAACATCCGTTTTTGAAAACCGACGTGGACCTTTATGGACCACCCTTCTATCGTCATCTGGGACGTAAGACACACCCGGTAAAATGTTACGTCACAATTTCCGAGTGTCTCATAAACAAAAGGTGGCGAATTCAACCATGCAATCAGCTTGGCTTGCGTTCTTCCTATCCAACGATCAGCAGCCGGTGATGAAGATAAAGCTTAACCTAACGCGTAATGTTGCACAACCTTAACGGCGCTTATTGCGTATTTTGTGTTGTGCCGTCCCCTTTTGTAAATTGCAAAACTATGCTTACTATCGTTCCATGCTGACCTGTTCTAATCGCCGAGATGTTGCATTATGCTATTGTGGTCACCCGATCACCCATGGTCCTTCAATCAACGACAACATCGATGATCTTGCCTCCGCGCCCCATCGTCAACCGAACGAACACTCATTACGACCGATTATCAATGACATCTGAGGTCCAACCGTCGTAGTCACCTAGTTCTGTCGTCGTCAGTACCGAAGCCTATTCAACATTTCGTCACCACCCATGAATGATCGCACGTCCCGTGAAAACGCCCATACTCGATGAGTTCAGGAAGGATCAATGCCCCATTGACCGACGAGAAAACGACAAACCGAATCATGATCGCCGATCCGATGAGTCACATGGTCAACGTTCGGCAACCACATCCAACAGCGACTCGAGATCAGAAGCACGAGGCTTACATTGTTTAGCATATTAGAAATGAATTAGATTTGAAGATTCAATAAGCCGCCCCGTCTGAGATTGAATTTGAATTAGTATTAGTAGATTTGTATTGAAAATCACACTTTTCAACGGAGGCCGGCATGTTAAGAATTCGAATATTGTGCACATCCCTACGAGTATAACAGTTTATCTATCTATGCCATTACACAATGCCGATATCTCTCTTATCACCTATCCGTCTGTTAAGTGAGCGAAACATCGTTGCCAATTGTTCGGAAAGCCAATCGGAATCTTTGCGTATTATTTAACCACTATAGAATAGCCAGATCGAGTTAGTCCAATAAAGATCCCCAACAAGACCAAACTGTCTACCGTTGCAAATTAAATAGTTATCAGATACCGAGTCAACCTAGGTCTTATTTCCTACACACTGATATACGACTGCTAGTTGCCTCGGAAACTAGTTACTATGAAAAATAGTTTTCATTTCAGCCTATTTATCAATCAATCTAAAATGTCGCCATAATTATCGACTCACCCTTTAATCGATCCAGAATGTGAAAAAAATGACTTAAAAGCCACCACCCTATGCTCAAGCCGATCCTCCATCGCCGCGCTCGCCAAGATCGACCGAAACAAGAGTTGCGCACATGCGGCAATAAGCGAACCCATAAGTTAAGGATGTACTTAAGTCGCTTTAGATGAGAATGAAATGGAAATATATTTGTATTTTCTTTGCTCGATTTCACCGCCGCTGTTCGCCTGCAGACATTTCTTTTTTTTTTCATTCCATTCCTTCGTTTATCACGTTTTGCGCTCCCTCTTTGCGCACTTTTGCAAATTTGTTCACTTCGCGCCGATCGGCGACGACAATGTGGGCGAGTCTAGTTAATAAGAAAACAAATTCCCCAGCAAATGCGATCGAAATTATCGAATAATAACTCCAACCGGGAGATTTATATTAGCGCAATATATTTAAATTCCCATTAAGGCCTCGCAGCGGCGCATCCCATTGATCCGTGCGCAGATTCTCCGCCTCGCTTAAATTGTTTTATTGCATCGTCTTAAACGGAGCATGATACGAGCAATAAACGCGTGGATTTAATCTTAGTGTTTTAAAGTTATTTTTTTGGTTCAAAATTGCTCATCAGTCAAAATTTCCCGAAAGTAGTAAATCAATCCCAGAGGAACGGTTGCCCGGAATCCCGCCTAATCCATCGACAAGCATTCAAGCTAATTCCACTTAAGCCAAAATTAACTGAAAGATCGCGCGTGCGGTGATCCATTTCACCACGTTGACAGCGGCGCTTTTCTTTACGATCCAAGCAGGCGACGCACCTACTTCGTTCGCCATCGTCTCTCGGCACCTTTTCGCTCCGGCTGAACTCCCTCATTCCACTCGCAATGATGCACTTTATGGTTGAAATGTTTGAAAAGTAGCCATAAAAATGATCACAAATGTTCTCACATTGCCGCACATTGTGGGAGTTGTCAACCGCCAGAGCGCGCGCCGCAACGGCGTATTTTCCTTTTACTCGTGTTACGTTTTGTTTTCCAGCGGGTCATAAATTGTACAAAATTACAACAGTTTTTAATTCCCTCCCAACCAAAATGGATGCAAACTGTGATGCGTCTGGAAAAGTGGAGTACTTGAGCGCAGCGCGCAAACAGAAGCTTCATAGGAAATAAAGATAATATTTATGATGATTATTAAAAGCATTTTGACGTGAGATACGAACTAAAATGGGTCATATTTTCCGTTCCGGTGGGATTTTCTTCGCCTTGAAGCACCGAACGTCGAAATTTGAGGTTAATTTTGAAATATTTCCTACCGATTGAAGGGGGCAGGGTGTGGCGTTGGGAGTAGCAGCATCTGTCAAGTTGGCTCAAAAGAGTTAATAACAGCTGTCATGGGAGATCCTCGGTATGCTTCAGCTTCAGCTGACGGCTCGTCACATTGTAATTCAAGTGTGAAATATTTCCATTATCCAGCCCGTCTAATGTACTTCAAGGGGGTGAGGAACAATCCACATTACCTACCTGAAGTTGTTCGAACGTTTCATGATGGCAAAAGACGCTCTGGAGAAGCAGTTGATGAAATCGATACTTTTCACTTGCTTCGTCATTGATTCTTCTTGCTACCGAGATGGTGCGGGATATCGTCTCGGGCCGAATGAAATCGATCGGCTTCGCTGCAATGGATTAATCCGGTTTTTGTCTGGATGAGGCTCGCTGTGAAGTGGTTGGGATTATTTCACAGGGAAGAATTTTCGGAGACAAAACCGAGAGCAATATGCCAAAAGGGGGTACACGTTTTTGAGTCTTGCCTACCTAATGAACCACTTACTTGAGCAGTATTTACTACCACTCTGGAGTTAGATACGATTTAGAGGTTTTATCGTAGGACGTATCTCTTTTCCATAAGCCATTTCATAATTTTGAAAATGAGAGCGTTACGCTAAAGTGAAAGCTTCTTGAGCGCTAATCACTCTCGTTCAACTGGAAAGAATGACAGTTTGATCAGAAACACTAACAAATATTGTGAATGAAAATTTAAATTAAGTGCTATTAGTATGAGTACTGTTGATAATATTTCGGAATTTCGGATCTTCTTTAAATCATTGTTCCTGGCATGCTTCCCACTGCGCAGACTTTTTTGAAGCAATTGATAATAAAGTGGCCTCTGCTGGGAACAACCATTTCCTTCGATGGATTATTTTCCAAATGAGGTTTGGGATTTGATCACTGTTCTGCTGTGGAATAGGGTATTATAAAGGTATGTGGATTATAACATTGTTCGATAGTAAATATAATAATATACCGGAAGTTAATTTTTTTTTATTCTGACAAGTGTAACTATTGAAAAAACATTTTCAAAATATTATGAAAACAAATTGAATACAAGACAACACTATCCGATTTCACCATGAAACACATGTTTTTTTGTAGAACAGACTACCTAAACCAACGAACCAACCATCAATTTCGAGCATACATAAGTTGACAATTATGTCATAATGGGAGCCGTTTTTAAGTGCCGGGAGGCCCCGTTACTGAAAATAAATGTCACTTTGTCGGTTTGTGAAAATAAAAATGATTAGATTTTTCTTGTTTTAAAAACAAGAAAAAATAGTTGAGATTCATAAAAAATATTTTTGTGCTAGGAAGAACACCCATCATCAATACAGATGGAAAAAACATGTTTTTTTTTTTTTAATTAAAACTCCCTATTGTCGAGGTCTTGTTCCCAATTTTTAGCACACAATACCAGTTGTGATGCATTTGCTCTTTCTAAAACCTGGCTCTCTTCTGAAATCGGTCTTCGGTTCATGATTTGAATTTAATTCATCTCGATCGTGGTTACGTGAAGGAGAAGTACTTTTCTGCGAATCAAAGAGTGCTACTTCTCCTATAGAGTGAATTTTCCTCAAATTCCAGGTATTGAAGTTGCCGCTTGTCAGGCTGATATTAAAAATGAAGGCTTTTGCGTTGCTTCTGTGTACATTCTTCCTGCACAGTAAGAATCAAAAACCCATTAATGGGTACAATTTCACCCATTTCCCTAAAAGGGAGTCAATCCGATATACCCATTTATGAGTATATTGCATATTAAAAAAATGGGTATTTTTTTCACCATCTCTGAAAATTATTTTTTTATGGAAAATGGGTAAAAAATACCCATTATGTGACATTAGTGCGATATACTCAATTATGGCTAAATCGAGTTTATGGATATTCTCATTTTTGATGAAGTTTGTCAGAAGCAGATAATTTCTCATCTCCATGCGAAGCGCTAGGAGTGGACGGTAATTTATTGCTAGAACTGCTTTCAATTTCAAAGCCTGCCGTTGCCCTTTACGGAACTATCAATACACTTTCTCTTCATGTCTATTCGTTCAAGCAGATGCTATGGACGAGAATATTGTGATAGGCGATCTTAATTTCCCAGACCTGAAATGGTGCTCCTCGGGCAATGGATTTTGGTATCCGGACCCGAATGCATCTCAATTCCACGCAGGAAATCTCAGATTGCTCGATAGCCATAATTCAAATCATCTGCGGCAAATCAATTACGTCACCAACGAAAATGGCCAGCTTCTCGATTTATGTTTTGTCAGCAACTTTGAACAGGCACCAAGGATATCCGTTGCTCCTTCCGTTTTAGTTAAAACGGTTCCTCTGCATCCTGCTTTGCATCTCACGCTCGAGAAATAAACCACCGTCCACTCCCAAAGCCCCCCATGGAGACGGGAAACCATCCGCCTCTGAGAAACCTCATCACATGGAAAGTATTATTCTGCTGCACCAAAAGGTCTTTCCTCAGCGGGCCCTCCGCGTCCTATTTCTTATGTACCTGCATGTCATCCTCCGTCTTAAAGAAACGCTTTTGTATGGCTATGTGCTTCACTTCGAACAGTCAGATTACCTCGATCAAAACATCCACCCTTTTCGAAGATGTTGCAATTACATTGACTTATTATACCATTAGCATTAGGTATTTGTGTTATTTAGTCCATAAAACAAATGGATAATCAACAACATAAGTTGCAACGAAAATGAAAAGTGTACTTTTAGTCGTTTCCCTAAAATTGAAAGTAAGAAGTCTAAGTGAATTGCGGCCTAGCCCGCCAGTATCACACCTGATGTTAGTGCCTTTATATAAACGTTCTACGACGTGGCAGTGAAAAAATGACTAGAATATGTGATACTTTCACTACTGGTCAAATTCTTGGTCTCACATGCAGGTTTATAGCATGAAATAAGCCCTCTCACCGTCGGCAAGGTGGAAAATTTGACCCACGAGAGGGATTATAATAACAATAAATAAATAAATAAATAAATAAATATAATCAACGAAACCGTGGATGAAGGAATCGTAGCCGGACAGTGGACATTTCAGACCTGCAATATAATTTATTTTTTCTTATACCATACATATTTATTACACCTAGTCCTACTAACCATGCATCCTCTCTAGCGATAATTGAGTTTGTCCATAGTGGGATTTTAACGAACTTCTGAAAACCGGGGCAAGGAAGAGTTTCAGGAGGATCCTGCTAAGGTCCTCCAAAATTCCGGCTTATGCGCCAGACGACGGTCGTCTGCCGAGAATTCCCGACTAGCTGTTTTTGCAACCTAGCAGAATCCACCTCATAAGTTTTCCCAAGCATTCAAAGAAACTGATTCCAAATATTCCAAGTCCGAAGTTTCCCCAAATCTGTAATCCTAGTTACAATCCCTTAATCTATCTCCTTACAGTGTAGTCGTCCTGTTTCCTATGGTGAGTTCTTCCCCTACTAAAACAGTCTTGGTTCCCTACTAGTTTGTGGTGTGTAGATGTGTGGTGGTGATGGTGATTCACGTACTTACAGTTTCGTTGCTTGGTTACCTGGTCGACCTCCGTTTCCGTAAGTAGCTGATCGGCTGGGTTACGATCGATGACCAATGATCTCGCTCGTTTGGAATCCGGGTACGATAACTCCGACTGTCGTGGCTCTAGGGACCGTAGCGATTGGGCACTTTTGGACACTGGGTATACCACGTAGATAGCACCGTGGTACACCCGAACTGTGGTCCGTGTCTGCGGCGAGATGATTCCGGCGGTCGGGGTGATAGCTGGAAGGAATGTTGATGTTCCGACGGATTCTACGCTTGTGAGAAGTCAGCGCTCAACGGATTCCAAGGGCTCGAATGAATTTCACTGCTTGGATGGATTTCAGCGCTCAAACTAGTTCTCCGCCCGGGAAGATATAGGAGGGATTACGGTGATGACCTTCCGCCGCTCCAAAATGAGCTTCGCTGCTTCGCGAGTACCGTAAACGGGGGGACTTCTGCAGGGTCTACCGGTTTGTAGCACGTGAGTCGGGCGGATTACACCAGCGTTGGTGAGCTTTCCCTGTGGACCTTCCCACGAATTGGGTAGTCACGTGAGACCGTGCTGACGCACGTGGGGCTGGGTTCCTGCCGATGACCAACGCTCTCAGAATGCCCTATAGAGGTACGCAACCTCGAGGCGATAGCGACACCCAGGGTAACCACGGTTCGCAACCACCAATCCACCGAATCGTTTTCGCTATCGGTCTACACCCTCACTTCCTCCGCGATTCCAACCTCTAAATTCCGGTGACTCGTAAACCCCAAGTTATACTGGCTACTACCTCGTGGCTTCGGTTGAGGAAATCTTCTTAGCATCACCCCACCATAACTCAAATCACTGAATTACCTGTTTTTCTTTCTTTCTCGGACATCAGTTTTTCTGTATCTATATAGCTCCGACTCACTCCTATCACTTCTCTAAAATCAAATCAATCATGATACTAATTGAATTTTACTTTCTTTCAAAAATTATCACTAACTTTCCTATTACCTTTTTTTCCAACATGTGTTTCACGATTTTTTTTTATGTCAAATGCATGACATTGATCGAAATAAATTCTCGAAAATAGAAATTTACCAAATTAATTTCAGGAACTGATTTTTAGCAACCTGGCACCGCACTTAAATTTAATTAAATTTTGTTCACTGCACTATTCAACAAAATAGATTTCAATTTATAACTTCTTCACTCAGCGGTCCAAAAGGAAAAGATCAAAATTTAATAGATCTTCTTGACCCACCAAGAAATTTCCAATTCCATCATTTCTGTTGATTCTTTGTTCCCAAAAGTCTTTCCGGTTCTGACTTGCTCTAAATTTCCCCTAATAAAATTTTATAAATTATCTGTCATCAATTCTGTTTTCGTGTGCTGTGGGCCTCACTCACTCCCTTCCCACCAATCATCTTTCTCATTTATACCCCCATTAATCATCAATCAATAATTATCAAAGAAACAAAATTGAAATGATTCGAGTATAACAAAACTAACAAAAGAAAA